>OMKN01032549.1:1140-11784 GCA_900302345.1 Melanonus zugmayeri | reverse complement strand
CAGCTGTACACCCAGAGCAGGTGAGGCCCCAATCCTCCCCATCTCTCCACCACCCTCCACCCTTCATCCATCACATGCACACACACACACACACACACACCATACTTGGGAACCGCACTTTATGAAGAGGGAGTGAGTCCTCTTCAAGGGAGGCTTAGACGTTGGGTTCACTTTAAAAAGATCCTTGAGTGACAGGGAGGCGATTGAGAGAATGTACCAGGTTAAACCGAGGTCCTCCCACCCCTCCCTTTCAACAAGCCGCACTATAAAACACTTAACACGAGAAAAGGCGAAGCAAGGGCCTTTCCCCTTCGTTTCAAGGGCTGCACAGCTGGAAATCAAAAGACTTTGTAATATTTTTGTTGGATCCCCATCGAATCCGCAGTGCTCTTATGTTTCCACCGAAAAAAAAGTAAATCCCCTGGTTTTAACCCTGTGAGTCCAACATTTGCTGCGAATTAGGAGACATTGGAATCCCCCAGAAGCCCACCACCTCACCCCCTGGGAAACCAAGATGGCATCTGCTTTCCTGTGTTTCAGCTATGTGCCAATATAATACACTGTATTTTATGGTGCGGCCCCCCCAAGCAATAAAGTCTATTAAACACTTAGGACCATTTATTTTGTTGTTGATGGATTCAGGGGCGAGGTCAGACTTTGATGTAAATGAGCCGTGGGTTCTATGATTCGTAAGGGCTTTGCGGTGGATCTTCTTCATCGCCATGGCAGCCATGCGCGTTGAAACAGCCGTTTTGGTGCGGTCGAGCAGTTTTCTGCATGGTCAAGTTGCAAATTAGCCCCGAAAACTGGCGAGAGGGAGCGGCAGGACTCCCAAACCCTGGGTGTTCTGGGAAAGAACCTTCCGGACCGGCGTGACTCAGCTAAACGCACGATAAACACTCTCACGCTTCTCTCTCTCTCCCTCTCTCTGTCTCTGATGCCTCTCTCTCTCTCTGTCTGACTCTCTCTCTCTCTGTCTAGGACTCTCTCTCACTCTCACTCTCTGTGTCTAATTGTCTCTCTTTCATGCCTCTCTTACATCCCTCTCTTTTTAACTTGTGCCTCTCCCTCCTCTCTCTAACTGACACCACTCCCTCGCTCTCGCCACTCTCTTATGCCTTGTTTTGTTTTGCTCACTCCCTTTTCCTCCCGCTCTCTCTCTCTCTCTCTCTCTCTAATATATCTAATGATACTCTTGGATGATTGAGTGCTAAATCGTGAGCGAGAGAGAGAGGGGGAGAGAGAGGAAGACGGATAGAGAGGGGCAGACAGCGGGAGCGAGAGAGAGCAGCTGTTGTCCAATAGCAAGCAGAGAATCCTACTTAAGCGTTAAGCGAGAACCTCGGCTGAGGCTTATCAGATTTGACGCCCCGGTCGGTTTGTCATCGACCTCGAATCTCCTCGAAGAATGTGTAGCATTCCACTCCCACGACGTAACAAGAGAGATTAATTTCTCTCAGGGCCTGGAACCAATCCGATTTTCCTTAACGAAGAATTTGAAAGCTCAGAATTAGTTTCCCCCCATTGTTAGTTAAAAGTAACCCTAACCTCCTGTTGTGAATAGCCAGGCTATACCGACCTGGTTATAATGTCTACACATTATTTAAAAGACATCCAGCCTTTTTCCTGTTTTTTTGTGCCATGGGAAGTGAGATTGTACGTGCATACACACACACACACACACACATGTGCACGCGCTACCTGTTGTGTAGGCGTACTGTAATAACAGTTTGCGCAGCTTATCTGCACGCTACACCCACAATTGGCCTCGACATTTATTAGTCTTCATGAGAAGTACATGTGTTACAGTAGAGAGAGGGGGGCGAGAGAAGGATAATGATGGCAGAGGAGAGGAAGAGGGGGAGATAAAGGGAAGAACAGGCAGAGAGAGAGAGAGGGGGAGAGACAAAGAGAGAGGGGGAGATTGGGAGATAAAGTGAGACATAAAGAGTGAGGGGGGAGGTAGAGAGAGGGAGACAGGGAGGAGGAGAGAGAGGGAAATACAGAGAAAGAAATGGAGAAACAGACAGAGAAAGAGGGTGAGACAGAAAGAGAGTGAGATAAGAAAGAGAGAAGGGGAGAAACAGAGAATGAAAGCGGGAGGGAGAATACAGAAGCAGAGAGAAAGGTAGAAGCAGAAAGATATATAGACGGAAAGAGAGAGAGAGAGAGAGAAAATGAGAGAGGAAAATAGAGAGACATCAGAGAGTGAGAGAGCACACAGCTGGTGGGTGCTGATGGACCTGGCCACCGGCTCACTGCTATAGACACCGTCCTACCCAGACTACTTCCTGTAATGAGAAGGTTCACCCGTGCACAGCTGGACGATGTCTTCCCCGCGCTCACACAAGGTTCAGCACTCACTCTCCAGTCTCCAGTTCAGGACACGTGCACTAACTCTGTTCCTCTCTCTCTCTCTCTCTCTCTCTCTGTCTCTCTGCCTGTGTGCCCTTTAGTTTCTATTGCTCTTTAGTGGTTTAGATTAGAAGATGGAAGTCATTAATGAGCAGGTATAGGGGTTAGGGGACATCTTGCTCAGGGATGCCTACAGGTTAGGCTGTGGACAATGCAGATTGAGTCCAGTACCTTACAATGTTGTCCATATAGGCTACTATTTTGGGTTGTTCCAGTACCACTTCATCACTGTACTGTTGATGGACTGTGTGTTCTGAGTTGTAAACATTTCATTTATTTTCCGACCACTAGGGGGCAGAAAGGGACCTTTATACTCCGGTCTCCACCTGCTGTTGATGAGACATGAAACTGCCCTGAAACTGAATTGCAGGGCGGTTCGGTTCTCCTTCAATAAATACACATCATATTATATAATGCGATAAATATACATCATATTATATAATGCAGCAGGTTGCCGAAGAGGAGGAACGGGAGGAAGACTTCAGCCGTCAGAGGACGCGGTGAGTGAGGGGAGAGATGGTAACTATGGTGACCCTGGGAATAATATACTTGAAGTAACATGACAGCCTATTTATTGTAGTATTAGCGCTTTAGTTGTCATTTAAGGGCACCCAGCCTATAGGTCGACTGCAGTCTTTCGCCGTTACCAAGGCAACCAGAGCTGCCGCGCACATCAATTAATCAATTAGGCAATTAGGCGCCGCGCCTAATCAATTAATGAATTCAGTTGCGCATGCGCTTCTTCGTTTGATTTCACCGACGCGTCCACCTGCGCCCCGTGTGGTCCGGTCGTTCAGCCGTCTGATGTCTACTACACCAGGTAAACTTAACATCATTTTACAGGTTGAACCAGAACGTGTAGGCCTACGTAGTCCTGTGTCGTGTTCTGGTTAACGGTACTATAGGCCTATAATCAGTGGTAGGTGGACAAAGTACACAACTCAACTGTACTTTGACTTGAGTCAAAGTACAGATACTCCTGGTCAAACATTACTCCAATACAAGTTAAAGTTGTTCAGTCAAAATGTTACTTGAGTTAAAGTAGTGGAGTACTTGCTTTTAAAAATACTATTGTACTTTTGAAACAAAAGTTTTGAATAAGTATTCAAAAGTACATTTTCTTTTTTCGCGAGGTACACGTACGGCAACACCACTTGGACAAACCACACGTAACTGCAGGAACACAGTTTATGGCCTATGCATGAAAGGAAAGAAAATTAATCCGCTGACTTCAAAGCTATGCTTAAGTAACGGGAACCTTCATAGAAATCTAGTGGAGTCAAAAGTACAATATTTGTCTTTCAAATGTAGGAGTAAAAGTCATAAGTTTCCAAAAAAATAATACTCAAGTAAAGTACAGATGCTCAAAAAATGAGCATCTGAGCAGAATACTTCGTTACTGTCCACCACTGCCTATAATGAGCATCTGTTCTTCTGCTTCACAGGTCACCAGGAGACCTTTTCTCCGGACCTGCTGTGAGTAGTAGAACATGTGTTTTTTGGACCACTAGGCCTAAAATGTATAATAAATGTTTTGGGGTGTTATTGTGCGTGGACACATAAGCCTGGACAGCGTTTAGAGCCTGGGAGAGCTTTTATTCATTTTTTTTCCTAGTATTGATTTCTTATCAAGGTAACGTTTAGTTTAATAGAAAATTGCATAAAGTCTGCAGATGGGTAGACTATAGCCGACTTTATTCATCGATTAATTCAATTCTGCACATTCTAAAACAAAATAGCCTGTCAATATGAAAAGACTTAAGTTAAGTGAGGAATAAACCACGTTATAGAGCAATCGGAAGCAAGTATACAGCAATGGCGTAATATATTAATAATATAACAATACAACAAAAGTATTAACCCCTGGAATAAGTTGCAATTTAAGATTAGGTGATATGTTAATTAGATATTCAAAATATCAAAGTTGAATGATGTTCAACAATAGTCCCCACCAAGCTTAGGAATGAGACGACCTACAAATCACTGACACAGCGGTGCCATGACAACAACCTTGCCCTCAACACCAAGAAAACCAAGGAGCTGATCGTCGACTTCAGGAAGCAGAGAAGAGAGCGCCGCCCCATCTCCATCAAGGGTGTCGCAGTGGAGAGGTTTTGCAACTTCAAATTCCTGGGTGTACACATCTCTAAGGACCTCCTCATGGACCACACACACGACACACGTGAAAAACGCCCAACAGAGACTGTACTGTCTCTGGGGGCTGAAGAAATTCAACATGAACCCCCGCATCCTCAGAACGTTCTACAGCTGCACCATCGAGAGCGTCCTGTCGAGCTGCATTACTGCCTGGTATGGGAACTGCACCGCCCTCGAGCACTACAGGGGTGGTGTGAACGGCCCAGCACATCATTGGAGGTGAGCTTCCCTCCCTCCAGGACATTCAAGCGAAGCGGTGTGTAGCCAAGGCCAAGCGGATCATCAAAGACGCCAAGCACAACCTGTTTACTACCATCAGGCAGGTGATACCACAGTATCACATGTTGTACAAACAGACTAAGGGACCGTTTCTACAGAAGCTATCAGGCTGCTGAACAGGACCTGAGCCACATGCACATTTTAACTACCTCGTACACTTATTTTTTAAATCTTTAACTAACTTAATCTTGCACTCACACATTCACTTTTATGTATAGCTGCTATTTGTATATCTGTATATTTGTATATTTGCTGTATATCTGTATATCAATTTATTGTAATACAGGAGCTTGCACAAAGTATTTCACTCCTGTATACCTTGTGTAAATGTGTTCTGACAATACAACTCCTCTGAATGTTTAATGAAGTTTAAAGTGTTAATGAAGTTGCTCTAGCTCAAGTGGGGAGAATAATGAATAAATAAATACAATGAATCCTGAAGTATAACAATAGGTAGTATTGCTGCTTCACACCTAATAAAGCCACATTGCCACTGTGCTTAGTGGTTCATTTGAGCTCTGAAACTAATCTTCTTTACGCTCCTTCACAGGTCAACTATGAAGAAGAAGCTCTTCTGAGAGTCTCACAATTTAACCACAAAGACTGCAAACAGTAAGTCAACATTTTCCTTTTTTATGCTTTAGGCCACATTTAATGTGTTTTGGCTTCCTGGTTGGTTGAATGAACCTGTTAGGTGTAGGTTGATTTTGATGTATTTGATTAGATTTTAACATGGTAGTATTGTGTTCTTTGTACAGCGTCAGCCTTGTTCTTATTGGTGGTAGTTACCTTGGTTACATGTACATATAGATGCATTGTAAATGTAAAGTCGAAATGAAATGAGTAGCAACAAACCACTAGATCACCTCAAGGTAGGTCTGTTGGATGTGTTTTTGAAATGAGCAGATGATCAAAGGACTACAAGATCATCCATTGTTCGACTCAAAAGGTGAGGATTTCTTATTGGTGGGTTGGTTCTGGTCATTATTCCAGTCTGAAGGTGTTTCTGCTGAGGTTGGTGTTAGGAGCTGTCTGCAGTTTGAACTCCATGCTGCAGAGTGAGTGCAGTTCGGTGTATGATCCTTATCTTCCAATGCTGTTAGGATGGAGAAGTAGTGCAGGACATAATTGAGGCCAGGTATAGGTATCTGGCAGTATGTTGTCTGGCAGTACATTCAGGATTGGCGTTTGCGTAGCCTCATCCCTCATGGCAGTACCCTATTTCTACTGGTAACCATCTGGCATATTTTATCTATATCTTGCGCTTGGCTGTAACATTCTTAAAACATACCAACACATGTGTTGCCTTATTTTCTTTTGCGTTGTCAGCAATTTTACCGAAGATATCTTTGCGCTGTACTTTAACTATGCTCCAAACTGCATTCTACTTGCTTGCGTGCACATTTTTGACTGGCGTATGAGATGCAGAGATCATTGAAGATTTTCAAGCAGAGTCAATTTGGCATTTTTATACTGGTGAATGCTGTATGGCTCATTGGATTCCACACAACCCAGCACCTGCAAATGGCCAAGTATCATTTTACTATTCCATTTACTATTGACACTGCTAGTGCTTTGTGATATTTGCAATACCTTATGTCAATTCTATGTATCTGGGCTGTAATTAATTGTCACAGCAGTTAAACCCTACCAAATGGGCAAGGTGGTACTTTTTACACCATGTGTTTGTGATAGGTTAGTACCTATCTGAATGTAAGCAACTGCTAATGCTGATAATTAAGCTATGCCCCACAGGTTGCGTAGTATAGACTATAGAGAATAAGAGGGCGAATAAGAGAGAGAGTTAAAGTGGTAACATGTAGTTTGAGTCACAAGGTGTCTCCTCTAGGCCTCCACACCTGGCTCCAGGCTGCCCAGCCACATTCTGAGTAATGTATATTATTACTCTAATGATATGATGACCTTCTCAATGTGCTCTCTGCAGAGACGTGGGGAGGTAGGAGATGTGGAGGAGGAAGCCAGGCTCACCAGTGTAAGTGGTGGTATTTGATGTACAGGCACCCAAGTTGATATGTGTGTATGTGAACATGTTTTTATAAAGATGCTGTCTGACTGTACAGGATCCTCTGGGCAAGGCATGCAGAACTAGGGTGGACCAGAGGCTGTGGACCAGAGGCTGTGGACCAGAGGCTGTGGACCAGAGGGTAACCATGACCAAACTTAAAACCCCCAGATTCATTTTAGGTCTGATCACTAGTTATTGTAGAACGTGATTTATTTTTATTGCTGCTGTTACTACTATATTAATTAATATGTGGCTCAATACAGCAATTGGTATACTGAATACAGTTGGATATTGGCTCCCCTTTGCAAATCAAACACGAATGTAAAAGCAGGTTTTACATCCTCAGACGTGAGACCAAACTACCGCTGTTTGTTACCAGACAAGGAATCCGTGGTGGAGGGGAGCTGATGGAGGAGCCGTGCCGGAGGACCTGCCTGGTGGAGGATGTCCATCATGGGGGGTGAATGACACCCTGACTTTAAAGTGATTGTCTCGCTCACTACCATGTCTATGGAATGGAGTACTGCTACTAAACTATAGTCACTGATGATTTAGAGAAAACAGTCCCTGGGTTAAAGGCACCGTGGGTGAACAGGATTTATTCAGACTCAATTTCCTCTGAATGTGAAGGCTGTGGAGTCTGCTCTACTCTCACCTACATTCTAAAAAATAGTCAATCTGTCGACTGAGGTGGGAGGCCTTTTTATTCATATAATGATGTGGAATTTAATGTGTATTGTGACCAGATGAAGTTGATGACCCATCGGAGACGATGGGAGGACTACGACGTCTTTTGGAGGTACAAAACAACTTTTGCTTCAGAATTTGTTCTGAAGGTCGTGACGGCCAGAGGTATGATTTCTAGTGTTGATGTAAAGAGACATTTTTAAAATGCTCTTAAATTCAGTTTGATATTTTCCTTAATAACTAATAACTCAGTCCTACACAGCTATTGCCAAGAGTGTCCATGTTTATTAGGGCAAGTTTAAAATATTAAGAGTCCTCCATCTGTTACCCAGACTATCGTTGTGTGAGCTGATGGAGGAGCCGTGAATCTGGAGGAAGACCATGAATCTACCAACAAATATTCTTTGTCTGAGTTTGGATAAACTGAACATGGTAGAGTTGTACAGGGCAGGATAGTGTAGTGGACGGGGTGTTCGACTCAAGCAAATGGTACTGCGTTCGATCCCCAAGTCCTCATGTAAGCATCCTTGAGCAAGAGGCTTGAGGAAGTCCTACCTGCTCCTTAATGATGTGTATCTGAATTAACTTTGGATAAAAGTGTCTGAATGTTGTATCATTTTGAATAATGAAGAATAATCCGTGTCATCCATTTGTTAGATGCTGTTGAAATCCTGTGTTGGGTCTGGAGCAGTCACACCTGAGCTGCATCACACCTGTATCCTGACTGTCATCGTCGTGTGATAACCTATTGATTGCACCACACTACTTGGGTATTCTGCGTGGTTACAAACACATTCAGTGCTGTCAGATCTTCACCCCACATCCAAACACTGATGATAATCCAACTTGTATAAATACCCATTGTCCTGAAGTGAACATTATGCATATTTTTCTTTATTTCTTCAACATTTCAGAATGACCAATGAACAGCATCTCATCGCTGCTGATCCATCTGTGGATCCACCTTGTGTTTAAAAGGCTCTCCACACCAGATGTACACATGTTCTTGCACACTACTGTTGGGAGCTGTTTTTGCCTTGCCTACAAGTCTCATCTGTGAACTGACCTCTCAACTTAACCATTACCTTTACTCCTACCCATCCTTGTGTTCCTTCTCAAGGCTTTTTCCTTTCTCTTGGGAGGTTTCAGTGTTGGGGTCAGAGTTAGGTTAGGTCTGGTTTCACCACATACCTTCACTTGCTTTCAAATGCTTTTTAAAATGTACTTTGTATTTTCTAAAATAAAACCCTACCTGGTTGTGACTTTCCATTGTTTTGTGTGGTTAGTTTAATGCTCATCTGCCTCACTATATAGGCTAACGTCAAGTAATCCCATAATACAGTGTTACTATATTCATAGGATTTACACATAATGCATATTACTTTATGTATTTTATTCACATCGTTACTTTATTATATGTAACATGACGTCCATATTAGTAAAATTGCTTTGAAACTGATATGTGGCACATGTCATGTTTTAACCCTGAACCACCAGAGGGCGGGCAAGTGCTGCACCCTAAAAAAAAGAACGGGTCAAAATCATTAGTCAAAATACTGTAGGTCATGTTCCCCTCGATTTTAGAAAACTAGAACATGAAACTGATATTGGCATGGGAGTCAGTGAGCCAGTCCGACTAAGAGCCCTGGCTGTCAATAACCGAAATGAAACACAACCTAACCCTATTACTGACCCTACTAACACCGACTCTACTGCTCACTCACTGTAACCCTATTGCTGATACGAACCCTAACCCTCATGTAGGCGTGTCTGAGGCCAACACTAAGTTTGTGTGAGGGAAGATCTGTTACACATGGCCCATTGAGTGGTGATGTAATGTGTAATAGACACATCTAACACACACACACACACACACACACACACACACATTCCCTGTGCTGGTGTGATTAATGCTTATACAATACCCATTGGGGTGGAAACATGAGGTCATGTTTAATTCACACAACTCTCACTGGGCACACCGAGGCTTGTGTTTCATCCCTGTATCGCCGCTTGTCCAACGCGAGTAATTAGGTGTTTTGTCGTCGGTCTTTTTGTTGAAGCTGCTCATTTTAATGACGCAGTGAACTTGATGGGTTTCATGAAAACGTTTCAGAATTTATTTTTATTGGTCAAAGAAACAGAGAAGCAGAGGAGGGAAATGCTGGTGTGTCTTGGGCCAGGCGGTCGTTTGTTGCTTTAAAGTGCTCCAGAGAACGTCCTAGACATCTGCCATCAAGTGTGTGTGTGTGTATATAATGGTGTGCATGTTTATTCATGTGCACATCTGGAGGAGTCAGTGTATGTGTGTGTGTGTGTGTAGTCAATGTGTGTGTATGTGTTGTATTTATTTGAATGCAAGCGCTTATGCATTAGAGCATATGTGGTTACGTGTGCACAGCATGAATTTGTATATCCTTGAACGTGTGTGTGTGTTTGCGTTCATGTGTGTGTGTGTGTGTGTGTGTGTGTATGTGTGGTATTTGGGGGTGTGCGTACCGCAGTTGTGGGTGCATGTGTGATGTGTAACTACCTATACCTGCATGTGTGTATAGGCATGTGTGTATATTCAGTTCCCACACCCAGCTAATGTTTAGAACCAAGATGGAACCAAGATGGCCGCTGGGTGAATAAGGCCCGTAGTCTAGCCATCAGGTACAGCCCACATTATTGGCTAGACTCCAAGCTTAAAGTCTAATAGTGAAAGGCAATTATATATTTGCTGTAAATATGGTATCTTACAATACCATATGTGGAGGCCCCCAGTTGGGAATTGAACCGCTAACTCACTCAAATCCTGCCTACACTACTTTTACCACATGCAGTTCATAACATCACCACAGGGAGGCGCCATTCTACTGCCACACATTCCGCTCCACTCCATAAACTTGAGTTAAGCACTGCAGAAAAAAGATTCACCCGAGCTCATCACGTCAAAGCGCTCTTCGTTCACACACACACACACACACACACACACACACACACACACACACACACACACACACACACACACACACACACATATTTAAATATAGACTCCTGTTGGACAGAGACAAACATCACTTCCCTCCCTGTAGCTT
>OMKN01032544.1:7046-26630 GCA_900302345.1 Melanonus zugmayeri | reverse complement strand
CATAATAAGCTACGGAATTCACTGCTTTCTCCTCCCTCTCGTTCTTCAAAGATGACACAAAATGGCAGACGCGCTCTTATTGTGAGGAACACAACCAAACAGACAGATGATAACATTCAGCAAGAGTTCAAGGCTAAGAGTGTAAGTACTCTTCCTATATTTCTGTAAGAAATAATATAATCTGGGGTGGGAGAAAAGTAAAAAAAAACCAGCCAACCGTAAGGCTCTGGGGTTCAGTTCCCAATGTCCACAGCCTACCTGTAAGCATCTTTCAGCAAGATGCCCTAACCCCTACCGTCTCTGTATTCTATTCCTAAATATAAAATATATACACAAGCCTCACAACTTTATTTTCAAAGGCGGGACAAACTTTTCCAGACTGAAAAAAACCTAAAAACGAAAGACAAGATCTTGTCTTCTCATTTCATCGGTTCCACAGAGAAGACAATGAAGACGCTGCGCTTTTCCATGCCTGGTGTTCCAGGGAAACTGACTCCAGAGGTGAGAAGCCTTTGTACATTTAACATGGAGGGGGGTTTTGACACTGAATGAACTAAGATTTGGGAATGGAAATTCTTTGAAATATTTTGATGCTGATACTTTTGTACTTTTACTTAAGTAACATTTTCAATGCAATGCAAGAAATGCAATGAGTATTTCGACAGTGTGGTATTACTACTTTTACTTAAGTAAAAGATCTGACTACTTCTTCCACCACTGTCTGTATGAAACATCGCTCCATATTTTTCAGCAACAAAGAGAAGCCCCATACTTTTCATGCTACATTTTACTGAATCACTCGGGACGTGTCGTCTGGCCCAGCAGTCAGCGGAATCCTGTTTTATTTTTCCTACTATGAATTATTAACACAGCTTATTCCCCCACACACACCCTCCTCGCTCTGTGCATTTAAAAGCAGTTGCCCTTGGTCGTTCCTCGGAACAGCACACAATCTGCAGTTGTTCAAATGTTTTAAACATATGATATGAATATATAGAGGCTCGCTAACGGGCGTCCCTTGCTTTCTCTCACAGACAAACTTCATTTTAAAGGACAAGCCGAGAGGGAAAAGGCTCTGTTTTACTAAGAGCTACCAACAACAAATCCTCTCCATCCACGCAGTTTGTAACCATCCTTCTCCATCTATGTTTTATACTGTATATATATATATGTGTGTGTCAGAGTTTTATCCTGCCTGTCTGTCTTGTTCCAGCCTCTGTGATGTCCTTGCGATGACAAGAGGAATATTGCAAGGCTTGTCTTTTGAGTGGATGTTCGTATTTCCAGGTCCAGAGTTAATATCATGACAGCTGCAGCAGGTCAACCGCATCGCTGGAAAACGGTCGGTAATAAATCAAAAAATAATAGCTTTTTATTATTGTAAACGGTATGGGTAGAGAGTTTATGCCACACAATATAACGAGAATTATTTTCAGTTTGTATACTGACTGCAATGTTATTTTATGCTCCCAACGACGAGTTTAGATATAGGCCTACTGTCACTATGGTCATTCACAGAATAGCTCCTTTGATACGAATTTGCTTCTGAATCGCTGGTTGTATTTGCAATTTGAGTGAACCTCGTGTCGCTCATTTCCTCCTAATGGGCTCCAGCGGCCGTCTTGTTTGGATAATGAGCATCGGAGACGGCCGTCGAGGGGGAAAGTTCGGAAAACACAAGCCTTCTTATCGGCCACGGTGGTTGGTCGCTTCTTGTCGCCTGGCAACCGAGCAAGGAGATACGGTATGGGTGTAGTAATCGCCCATAGCATCTTCTGATGCTATGGGCACACGCTGCGCTTCTCACGTCTCATGTTTGTGTTTTAACGCGCCAAGGGAGATCCACATCCATTAAAAAGTCTTGCTGTCAAAAAATACACTGGGAATAAATGTTGTTCAGACCGAACTATGAGATGTGTGTCAAGATGTGTCATTTGTTGAATATCTAAATGATCTAATGTCTTTGGGTCATTGCCCTGTCGTTGAACCCCAAACAAAATTAGATACTTGCCAAAATAAGCTAAAGCTAACATGCAAGGCTAACAAGCTAACATAAGCTAAAAGGTGACAAATGACATCCTAAAATTACTTGTCTTACTTTAAAAAAAAGATTCTATATTAATTATTTGTTGCTTGTTGAAAAGCAAGTTTAGATTCTGAAAGTACTCCAACCTCTCGTAGTGCTCCATCAGCTCAAACCCCACCAGTCCCTTCTGCAGGTTTCTGACAGGAACGTCTTCCAGAACCTTCCACTGTTGGTCCCCGTAAACCAGCAACACCAGCAGCTCCCTGCACCTCTCTCTGTAGTCGGTCACACGACGTACTGCTAGTCTGCCTCACCGTTAACACCAGACACAAAAACATGTACAGTGCATTCATTATAATAATTGTATTCATTAATGATCATGATGTCTGTTATATTGTAATCATTTATGACATAGTGTTGTTCATTCATTTATTAGAACATGAATTATTACTGAATGACACTAAACAAAAACAAATGTCCTCTCAGAAATGAATACTTTTCATCAAAATTCATGTATTCATTTAAATCTGCAGATGTGTCTACTGTCAACAGTGGTGTTAGCGAACAATGATTCTAACTTCTCTTCCAGGGTTATGGGAAGTTAACTGAGAGGGGGTAGGGGTGGGTATCACACAACAATGACTCTGAAAACAGCCCACAAAGCCCAACCTGGCCCACTCACCTCGCCCCACACAAGGCGGCTTGCTCCCGCGACGCAGCTGAGCTGTGACGAGGAGGAGGGATGTGGGGGTGGAGCACTGACTCTGATTCCTCCCCTTGTCCCGCCCTCTTCTTCTTCTTCTTCTTCTCCTCCTCCTCCTGGGGGTTGGGGACGCAGGGGAGGGTGAGCGCGAGGGGCCGACGGAGGCGCTGGGTGGCCGGGTGGGTGAGGTAGAGCAGGGGGCTGGTGGAGGTCACGCCGGGGTAGGCGTCGCTCTCGGACCTGAGCGCAGCCAATGAGGCGGCATCTACGGGCTGTAGCTGTGGAAAGACGGGTGTTTGAACTGTTTTTAAAGACCCACTATATCATCAACAGGATATAGTGAGAGTCATTGCAGTATCAATCAGTCAACATCAGTCATTACGAGCCATTTCAAAATCCACCTATTGGTGACATCACAAGCGGGAGATGATATTGATTGATGGATCCAACTCCAGCCAATCGGTGGCTACGGTCCACCGGGGATGTGGCCGCGGAGTTGATCCATCCATCGTTATCTCTGGGTGGACACTCCCACTTGTGATGTCACAGCAAATCAATAGCCTTGTGAGACAATCCTGATATTCGTATTTGCGTTTTGCAATGAATATCAGTCTGGCCTTGGCTGGGCAGCAATTGATTTCCAAATATGGCCGTGGCCTTACATTGTTCAAAGCACTCCAGCCAATCAGAATGACACTAATGCCCTCTTTGTCCGGTTGGAAGTAAAGCAAAAACATTCTAAATCTGAGAAAAGCCTTCCCTGTAGATTTCTGTTCATCTTTTAACATTGTTACTCAGTCTATTGTTTTAATTCGGTGCTCCTTGCTCGTCATGAACTGAAACTCCCTCCCCCTGATTGGTCCTAGCGTTTTTCCAGGCTTTCAACAGGATCGAGGCCAGACCGATCTGCAGAGAGAACCAGAATGTGAACTCATCATGTATGTTTGTATGTTTGTACAGGCCTTTGTTGCAACTAGTCTCATAGGGCTACATTAGACACACCTTTGCCATGGCTAAAAGTACAATATGGGGCAGGTCGGGGCCTGTGGCCTGTTTTCTCAGTCATTGTTGTGTGATACCAGATGCTCATGAAAATAATTCCTAAAAACAGACGTGTCTTAATCAACCCGATGCCATGAACACACAATTCAAAGGATTTTAACAGACTTCGTGTGCCTTCGAGCGAAGTGAGAGACGGAGGCTGAGTCTCGTTTTCTGAGCGTTGCGATCAGGCGACAACCTGCCGGGCCGAATGTCTGTTTGTTTGCGGATGACTGAACTCAATTTGTGAGCGTAAATACAAGAGGTAATCACACGCGCTAAACACAGCTGCTTCCCGATGCTCCTCATAACACACTGCATTTACATCCCAAGACTATGAATTATAAGCAGTTTCTTTCTCATTCTTTCTTTCTTTGTTTTTCTTTCTTTCTCTCTCTCTCCCCCTCTCTCATTCTTTATTTCTTTCTCTTGTTTATTCTTTCTCTCATTCTTTCTTTCTCATTCTTTCACCATTTTCCTTTTGTTATTTTTGATTGTTTACCTGCTAATACAAACATTACCTACCGCACACAAAACCTGTTTGTAAGCTATTCAACGTCAGCCCTGTTTAATGTGTTAAGCTATATGGCAAACAAGATTCACTCCATAGCCTTGTGTGAATATTTGATTTGGGATCAGGTGGGATTGCATACAAACACCACGCGTAAACTTAAAATCAAAAGCCCAGGTTTGTGCCAATTTGTTCTTTTTTCTTATTTTAATATACATATATGTATTTTGTACTACTACAAATTAATTACAATTTCAACAAACCCAAGTACAGCACAAGAGCGAAATTAACACATGAAGTAAGATTCACTATCTGAATAATAGCAGTAATCTAGTGGTTAGGGTGTTTGACTCCCAGCCAAAAAGGCACTGGCTTGGATCCCCAATGTCATTATGTTCTACGTTTTGTAAGGGGCTGAGAGGTAGAGTATAGATGACTGCTATGTCCCCTTGCGTTTGGCTTCACCCAGTGGCGACTGAGAGGACAGCAGCCTAACTCCCTAACCTCCACACTGGCAACATATTGAGCCCAACCAGCGGCAGACAAAAGGCCTGACTGAGCCTGTTAGCGCCCCGGGCCGATGACTGAGTCAGATTGGTTCTTGTGTTTGTTTAACACAATTTCAATAAACGCCCCTGGCCATAGTTCAGATGGGACACTTAATTTGGAGAGTTTGTGTTGAATTACCGTACAACCACACACCCCAAGTGCAGACCTGTTACAATATATAAGTGTTATCTATACCATAGCTTGGGCCATGACGGGGGCAGAGAAGGACCCTGGGAGGTAGTCCAGGCACACCCGTGGGTCCATGGGCAGCTTGTGTGACAGACCCTTCCCCGGGACGGTGTAGCTGTCCCTCTTCAGGCAGGATACCACGGCAAACACGCCCAGCGAGTACACCCTGACCTGAGCATAGGTGCCCTGGTGGTAGAGAATATATAATCGTGCATATCGATATTTTTACATTTGGTAATTTCACTGTAAAGAACACAGATTTAAGTCACTAAGGAGCAGGCCCATATGGTGTATTTAAGATGTGTATGATTTAAAACGTGGACTAGCAATACATTTAATTGATAATACACGTGTACAACCAGTCTCCAATCTGACTGTCCTACAAGTCAAATAGTAAGTAAAATAGACATACTGTATATATTGACATTTCACATAGAGGAGGAACGTTCTGGTTCAGAAAGTAAAAGTCCTGCCCGTTATTTGCTAATAAGCATAAACCGTGTCACAAAAAAAAGAGTAAAATCAGTGGGTTGCAGCCAAAACACGGCAGGACTTTAACTTTGTGAACCTGGACTCAAACCATTCTCTTTATCTTTACCCTCCGACCTCCATAAGTCCCCTCGGTCGCCACGGGAGCCACAAGGCTCACCCTCCTCTCGTCGTCCATCACTTTGACGAAAACCTCACGGAAGTTGCCGCGGTAACAGGCCCGGAATGGCACGGCGACCGTCACGGGGATGTGGAAGGGGGGAGTTGCTGATGTCGTCGTCATGGCCAGGCCTTGAACTTTGACCCTGAGCACCCTGCTGACCAGCTCCTCTGAGTCGCTCACCATCAGGGAGCTGAGGGCGTTGGCGTCCACGCAGGTCGCAACCTTTGCCGTGCTCGCCCGCGCCGTGATGTAACACGCGGCCTGGGCATCTGATTGGCCGTCCTCGCCTCCATCTCCGAGCCTATTAGGAAGACATCGGGAGGGAGGGCAGGATGGTCTAGTAGTGGTTAGGGGGGTTATGGGGTGATTTATGACATTTATTTTCTACACATTAAATAACTGATTAAAGCTGCTGTAGGTAGGATTCTAGAGCTATAAATAGAGAGAGAGCAGAAAGGAGCAATATTTTGAAACTCAACAACCACAAACACGTCTGCTCCCCTCCCTCAGGTTTCTCTGCCATTGACAAGTGTTGCATTTCACGCACCTGTGATTGAGAGGCAAGATGGATTCCCCGAACCAATCGGGGAAGAGATGCCATGATTGATCAAAGATAGAAGAGCCGGCAGCGGTATAAAATCTGAATTGGCTCAGAGGCAGGCGCAGTCAACTGGAAACAGTGCATTTCACTCACTCATACCTGACAGATTAGCGAGTGAAATGCGCTCCACTAATCTAACAAATGACACTCAAATAATAGCGCTTAAATCTCACCTACAGCACTTTTTAACTGAAATGTGTTCCGCTCAGTCAATACTGAATGGAGTCATCATTAACTCGTCATATGCCTAGGGGCCTACATGTCGTTACACCTCTCTTTCAACCCACGTCACTGTTCTTCCACAAAAGAGAAAAAGTGTTTGTGTTTTCCAGGGCCCTGACAACACGTTTAGAGACCCCCTGCTCCCCGACAATAATACTACACTTGTAGTGGCCCCTTTATAAGTGTGGCCCCTTTACACACGGGTCCTCTATAAAAGAGACCTCTCACTGTGTGCCAGGAAACGACGGCGACAGTTTACTGTGTTTACTGTGAACGTCTACTATTAAACCATGCATTCCTCCCGTCAGTCACTTCCATTCATTGGACCACTTTTACTTAAATATTCCTCATCATAACAAGATATTGTATATACAGTGGACTGTATATATAGGCCTACTATTATTTTGATTGTTGTTGTTATTACTATTATTATGATTAGTAGTAGTAGTACGTATGTATGTATATGTATTATTATATGTGTTTATTGAACTCACCCGACTGTAATCCACTCATCTCCGTCTCTCTCCTCCACTGTCCTCTCTCCGTGCTGGGAATCCGCCCGGACGTCCGAAGAGGAACCAAGTTTGGTGGTGGTTCGGGGTTCTGATCCGCGGGTCTCCTCACCAACCACCTCGTGGTCGTGGTCCGGGACCGCGTGATCGTCAAAGTCCTCCGTCGAGGTCTCTCCTCCGCGCATCGCCGAGTGGATTCCCTCATCAGCACCCGACGTGCTCCTCACCATGGTGGTGTTGGATCTGAATCCACTAGTGTCTGATTTGAGGTTATCTGAAAAAACAACAACAACAACATCATTTAAATAAAATAGTTTAGAGTCGCTTCAAATAAAGCTAAGTAATTGCTATAATTGGGGAACCTGTTGCGGTGGGACGCGGCTGATCAGCGCCCTCTGGTGGCGGAGGAGTTGCGCAGCGCGCAGCTCGCAGGGCTCCACTCATTATTCTCCCTCCTTCAAATCTTCTTCACACTACTAGAACAAAATAGTCCTTTCTCTTCCCCGGTTCTTCAGATCTTAATCTGCGAATTAGTTACAATACAATAAAAAACAACACTTAAAATGGTAACATGTAGTTTCTACCCCGGTTTGTACGAAGTAGTTATTTGGCTAATTAAATTAAAAAAAGAACAACAACAGTTCAATATTGACAAAAATCGTCCCTCTCTCTACTTCTGTCGCTAATCTGTCTGTCTATATGCTTCTTCCGTCGAGTGGTGTCTGCATTGTGTGCCCGCAGTAAAGAACTGTGGCCCTAACGACCCCTGGAGGCGCGCAAAGGAGGGACACAAACACTAAAAAAACAAGCCATCTTCAGGGGAAATAACACTTTTTAATTCGTTTACAATAGTCCACTTTTTCTTTAAAAAAAAAACACCTTTTCCCCTCCTTCTCCTCCTCCCCTCTCTATCTCTGTGCCTGTTGCTGTCACTATCACTACCTTGCCGTTAAAAGAAATAATGAAACATTATAAAATACACAATAAAAAGGACAGTTCTTTTAAAAATCATGAGGTTCATCCAGAAGCAATAAAGGTAATTTAGAGTCTGAGTCAAAGGTAATAGGCCTAATACTTAATACAGCCTACTGATGTTTTATTCATTGAGAAAACAGTATAAGCGTAAATGACACCACTGGGGGGGTGCAATAGTAAAATAGATTGTTAATAAAATATAACATAATTACATAAATAGGCATTTCATAATACTTGTTGCTTAATATAAGTGTGTGCCAAATGTCGATGAACAGGTAGGCCTATTCCATCTGCATAAATGATACATGATGACTATTATCTGTTATTTGAATATATTGTTAGACTTTTATTGTATTATTTTATTTTACTTCGGCGATGTTGTAGGCATAAGTCAGTTAACGGATCCCAACCTCAACAATGTTTGTGTTAACTTACTTAGATTAGTTAAGATCTCAGACTAAGTTAGTTTAGTTAGTTAACAAGTTTAGTTTGTTAAATGTGACCATTGAATTGTAATGTCAATGTAGGCAGTGTCTTGGTGGTGCACTGGAGAGAGTGGTGGGTTTTCAGCTCTGAGGACCTCTTGTTCCAGTCCCATCCAGTTCTGTTGCTATGGAAACGTCTTTTTCAAACGTAACAATGTAGTGTGAATGTAATGTCAGATCTATAAGCTCCGACCATGGCATTTCAGAGGTCTCTGTGGTGTAGCGGAGAGAGCTGTTGTTGGTTGCCATCACTGGAGTCCCTGGTTCAAGGCCTGCCATGTGCAGTCTCCATAGGAAACTGATGACATTTTGTAAACCTAACCTAATGTCATGTGAAAATACAACTTCAGACCATCCAATAGACGATGTCTCTGTGGCGCAGCAGTTACAGCTGTTGGTTACAATCACAGGGGGCCTTGTTTCAAGTCCACCTGTGTGCCTTCTCTATGGGAACCTGATCAAATTTTGTAAACCTAACGATGTCATGTGAATTTAATGTCAAATACAACTTCTGATCACATCATGCAAAATGTCTCAGTGGCACAGCGGAGCAGGCTTCTAGTTATGATCACTAGAGTCCCTGGTTCAAATTCCCCCCCCTTGGCCGTCTCCATAGGAACATTGACATTTTGTAAACCTAACGATGTCATGTAAATTTAATGTCACATGCAACTTCTGACCAGATAGTACCCTGGGGTCTCGTTGGTGCATCCAAGTTTTGCTCTCACTTTTCTTTTTACGCTTTGTGTATGTAAAATGCATGTAGGGTGTCTGTATCTTGAAAAGCGCATTATGTCATGTTACCTTAATTTCCTCTACACTAACACAAACTTCATATAAAACACAATTTAGTATAGCCAATAACAATGAATTACACACAAAGGTTTTTGTAAGTCATAAGAACCTCAAACACATTTTTGCAAAGCTTGCAACATTGCACAGTTGATACAAACATGTCAACTAAACACAGTGAAGCCTTTTCTGACCAACTGCGATGAAGGGCTATAACTTGGCCTCGTTCACCATCTCTAGATTTGATGTCGGTTTACACCAGTTGAAAAAAAACGATTGAGTAATGCACAGCACAATTAAATGCAATAGTGCTATTCCCATTATTTTGAACATGTGTACATTTTAACAAACAGTCAAACTCATTTACCAATCAGTCAGGAAACAATTGCTTGCTCCTTTATTTCTAGACATTTATGAATATATGCATAGTAAAACTGAAATAAATGAAAACACAAAACATAGTAAGTACTTGTGGAGGTGAAGGTGGCATTGGGTTGTAAACAAAGGGGGCGGGGCGGCTAAATCCTGGGATCGACGCAGCTGTGGGTGGTGAGCATAATTAATGTACCTGTATTTATACTGATATCTGTTTGCTCTCCCCCACAGTGAGGCTGGGTCTTATGTTTCCAGACCACCGATCGCCAACGCATATGCAGCTACATGCCTGGATTGTTTCTGTTCTTTTGTTTAAAGCGTTTTTTTGTATTTTAAGTTGATTGCCAGCAGGATCGTTGGGTACTCTGTGTCCTGATCTCTTTGGACAAAATACTGGCAACTACACACTACATCTTTGGTGCCTTCATTACCCTGGGTGTGAGGTGAGACCTCCACAGTGGCCTGTGAACAGGGACTTTAACCTTGGACCCTCAAATGCTGGGGCGGGAGTGCTGGCGCTGCGGCGGGCTCGGCTACTGGCAGCGGGAGTGTCCCGCTATGGAGGTTGGCCAGGTGGTTCGGGTCGCCACAACGTCAGCTTCCTCCCCCAATCGGGTAAATACAGCATTCCGGTAAGGATGCAGGGGCGTATGCATCAGGCATTGCTGGACTCGGGGAGTTCACAATCCCTGATTCACCAAAGCCTGGTTCGGCCCAGGGCTTTATTGGAGGCATCGTGGGTGAAGGGTGCATGGGGCTGTACACACGTATCCTATGGTGATGCTGGAAGTTCAATTCCAAGAGAAAAAGCATAGCGTAAAGGCTGCGGTTAGCTCCCGTCTGTCATGTCCCCTCCTATTAGGTATTGATTGACCGGGCTTCAGTAGGTTGGTTTCGGAAGGGGATGCACGTGTACAGCCGCTAGGGACATGTGGAATGTGGGCTGTGCTCAGTGGTGATGCAAGCTCGTCCAATTCAGCTGCTGTTCAAGGGGAGGAGGAGCTTCTGGAGCTGGTGGAGGAGGCACCGCCGTTCCCGAGCTTCCCCCAGCCAGGGACCAAGTGATATGAATTGATGGTCAATGGATACACCCTGGTCACAGCTGTCACATTCCCACACTTTAGTATTATTAGGGATATATTATATTGGATAAAGTCGTGACACACAGTCAGGGGAAGAAGTGAGCCAGTTGCTCGTTCCGAAAAGTCGCCTTGAAAATGATTTTCCAGACGGGTCACCATAGCCCAATGGCAGGTCACCTAGGCTGCGAGAAAACACGAGACCGGATAATGGCCCGTGCACCTACGCAGACGTACGCTGGTGGTGTGCGTCCTGCCGTGATTGTCAGCTGGTGAATCCGCCGTTGCACCCTTTACCATTAATCGAGATCCCTTTCGAGCACATCGCTATGGATATCGTCGGGCCATTAGACCGCAGCACACAGGGCTACCAATTTGGATTAGTCATGGTTGATTATGCAACCTGGTATCCCGAGGCAGTGCCCCTCTGTGAAGAGCGTAGCACAGACACTGTTTCAATTAATCTCCTGAGTCGGGATCCTGAAAGAGATCCTGACTGATCAAGGCACATCGTTTATGTCACACACACTCCACAAACTGTATGGGTTACTTGGGGTTAAGACAATCCGTGCCAGTGTGTACCATCCCCAGACCAATGGTCTGGTGGAACGGTTTAATAAGACGTTAAAGTCCATGCTGCATAAGTTTGTGCATGAAGATAGTCGGGGATTGGGATAATTGGCTAGACCCTCTGTTGTTTGTAGTGCGGAAAGTTCCTCAGGTTTTCCCCCTTTGAGTTGTTATTTGGGCGGCGTCCTCTGGGTATTTTGGAAAACTGGGAGAAAGGCCCAAGCACCAGTAAAAACGAGGTTCAGTACGTTATGGACCTGCGAGCAAAACTCTGTGCTGCGGCCACACGCTGAGTATGCTGCAGGTGAGGGCTGGGGCTGGTACTATAGGCGGTTTATCCCCGCCTTCTTGGAGCTGACCAGCCCTGTGACCGACCTCACTCGAAAGGGTGCCTCAGATCTGGTCCAGTGGACCGAGCAGTATCAGGCAGCATTTGAGAAGGTTAAAAAGGCTCTCTGTGGGGAGCCGCTCTTGTTCACCCCTAACTTTAAGCTTCCTTTTGTCTTGCAGAACGATGCATCGAACAGAGGGCTGGGGGCTGTTTTGTCGAGTTGGCTGTCGGCCGGACAGCTTCCCGCGGCCTAAGTCGGGCAGTGGGGACATGGGGAGGTGAAGGGGGCGTGGCTTGGCATCGGATTGTAAACAAAGATGGCGGGCAGCTAAGTCCTGGGATCGACGCAGCTGTGCGTGGTGAGGATAATTAACGTACCTGTATTTATACTGATTTATACTGATATCTGTTTGCTCTCCCCCACAGTGAGGCTAGATGCTATGTTTCCAGATGGCTGATCGCCAACGCATATGCAGCAACGCGCCTGGATTGTTTCCGTTCTTTTGTTTAAAGCGTTTTTGAGTATTTTAAGTTGATTGCCAGCAGGATCGTTGGGCAGTCGGTGTCCCCATCTCTTTGGACAAAATAAAAAGATCGCTGGCAACTACACGCTGTCTTTGGTGCCTTCATTACCCTGGGTGTGAGGTGAGACCTCCACAGTACTCAACACAAACCACTATGGAAAAAAACATCATTTCTTGAATTTCCATGAATCAGATCTCGACAGTACTAGTGTTGCTGAGGGTTTTCAGTCGGGGCTTGCAGCTTTGAAATATCCAGTCAGCTCAGGGTTTAATAGCTGTGACTCCCTGCTGCAATTTCTCTTAGATTTTTGCGTTTTTGACCTCCACTTTCACATTTCTTTCCAGACATTTTTGCAAACGTGGCTTTTGAAGTAAAATGTCCACTCTAGCCAGGAAACTGCCATGCGTATACACAGTTGAACAGCAACTCATTCATTGGACAATAAAGACAAGCATGTCATACATTTACCAATCACAGTGGCTTTATCTTTTTCCATGAACGAGTTTGTGATTGCCTAATGTTAGGTAACACACAAGTACCATATAAAGGTAGTTGTCCAATCAAAATCCATCTTAAATCATCCATGCAGACCAAGTTGAGGATGTGTGGCCAATAGCTTTTGTAGGTCTATGTTTTGAAGGCTGTTCAAAACATGTGTTGAACAGGATTTGTTCCCTGGTGTGTTGGTAACTACTCAAAAGGTTGTGTTCCTTATTTTAAAATGTTACCCAAAGTGACACTCAACATAGCCTATATCACAAAAGAAATACACAAATGGCATTTATAAAAGTTTTTTATTTAATTTTTTTTAAATGTAGGGCTTAGTGTTAGTGTTGGCACTCTGCTGCCGTGTGACTGTGCTTATGGGCTGAGCGCGGCTGCATTCCTGTGTGTGCAGAAAGCATCGCCTCAGGGCCCCGTGGGGCTCAAGCTGGGACATGCACGCCGTGTTCCTCGCAAACATCACACACCACTGCAACACCGACCAAAAAAACATCGCTTGCATGGGTCTCCCAACAACAACACAAACTAAACTCTTTACATCAAAACAAAAATAAGAACTTCCGGTTTGACATCACTTCTTCTAGGCCTACTGGTCTTAGATAGATCTGCTTTAAGGCAGTCAAAGTCATAAGAATAACCGTTGGGGGGTTGAGATGGGCGTGGAGATCAACGCCGTGCGCGCTCGGTGCGTTCGCGGTGATGCGGCCGCACACAGGAGGAGACGGAGACGCGCACTGGTTGTTGCGCATGTTGACTTTAAGGTGCGAAACCCCCGACCTAACAACACACTCCACTCACTGTGTGGATAAACAACAACAACAATAACAACAACGTCCCCGGTGCGACGTCTGCGGATTACTGAGTGGATATTTGGGCTTTCTATTATAGGGACGTGGAGGTGAGTTGACGCACGCACGCACACGTAGGGTAGTGCCCGGTCCGGTACGCACGCAACCCAAACATGTTTCTATGAAGTTCACTTTCAAAGCGTTCGGTTTAGGGTGTGTTTCAGTTGAGAGTTCAGAGTTGTCCACACCTTCAGGGTGCAGTATGTGTTTAGTTCATTCGGGCACGTGTGAGTATGAACGTGCACTGCAAGCTGCACCAGTGACACAAGTGAGGCAACGCTCTTTGTTTTGTTGTCATTCAATGGATAGACAGTCGAAAAAGAAACGGTATATACAGGCATTTACCGACCACACTCTCAGGTATTACTGTGAACGAAACCAGGAAGAAGACGGAATTTTGGAGTAAGTAGCGGACCTGGACTTTGATCTGGGGTTGTCTCAAGAGGAAACACAACCTGCCAAGTGGAGTTCATTGGGCATGTATAAGGCACATCATGTATAAGGCATATTATGTATAAGGCATATTATGTATAAGGCACATCATGTATAAGGCACATCATGTATAAGGCATATTATGTATAAGGCATATTATGTATAAGGCACATCATGTATAAGGCACATCATGTATAAGGCACATCATGTATAAGGCATATCATGTATAAGGCACATCATGTATATAAGGCATATCATGTATAAGGCACATCATGTATAAGGCACATCATGTATAAGGCACATCATGTAGTATAAGGCATATCATGTATAAGACACATCATGTACAGTATAAGGCATATCATGTATAAGGCACATCATGTATAAGGCACATCATGTATAAGACACATCATGTATAAGACACATTGATAGTACAGTATAAGGCATATCATGTATAAGGCACATGGATAAACAAAAGCTATTCAGACTGTAATGAACAGATAATAAGCTAATGTAACCCTGAATGACTTCTATCTGTTGCATGTGACATTTAGTTTCCATTTCTGGATGACATGAACTATCCCAAAACACCAAAAACAAGCTACTGATATTAAAATACCTCAATGGCCATACAACTAAGAACTTAACATTTGTGAACTCTATCTATAAAAGCCCTTACTGTGTAGGCCTAATTCAATAAAGATATGAGTATGCACTGTAAAACCAGAACTATGTGTTGAGTCATTGTGTGCTTTGGCTGGTGAACAGGCATGTATATACAGGTTTATTGTTGGTAAAAAACAAATACAACAGTGAATGATTTGTAAGTGAGCAACTGAACGAAAACGAAACGAACGAAAAAAGGGTGTACAATGCTAAAAGTCTACCGGGTGGAGCATAATCGAGTCAAATGTGCTAGCGAGTGTCAATGTTTGTCTGCCTCACTCAGTTCTGGCCCGCAGAGACAGTACATGTGTACCCCTGCTGTGTGGAACTGTAGTGTTGTTGGCCCAAGAGTCTCACTGCAGCTAATGCTGCTTTCATGAAATTCTGCCACATTTAAATCAAATTTGATCGACTTCTCTTTCTCCCTCTCTCTCTCTCTTTTCTCTTGTTGGTGAAGCAATGCTAGTCCATGCTTTCAAAATGGTTAAAATAAAAATTTCAAATATGTATATTGGTTAATGCTGCTTCGATTGAGTCTTGTTCTTGAAGACTGAATCCACCGACTTTTAAGGACATTTTAGTCAGATACCAGACATCAGTCAAAGAGGCAAGAGCACAATATCTCTCAGACATCATCTCCAAACATAGCCACAACTCCAGACAGGGGCGGATCGCCCCTGTGCTATCGTGTGATCCATTGAGTGTGGGCCAGTGTGGCAGGGCGACGGACAATTTTTTTCTCCCGTGGACTATTGTGGCCCGGTCTGCGTCAAAAAGTCCCGGGCCATTTTTTGATCCCAGTCCGCTACTGACTCCAGGGTCCTATTCAATACTATCACCCCCCCTGTCTCTTCTTTAAACCCTTCAGTTTAAAACATTCTTTACAAGCAAAGTCATGGGACATTATATCAAACATCCCCATCTCCAATATGGATTTCCGCCTGCAATCTAACAACACGGCAATGTTCACAAGTTTCCAGCCTTTCCCCTCCTCCAGCATGGTCAAATGATTACAGCCATGAAGTCCACAAACTGCGACCTGGATATACTACCAACCAGACTTTTAAAGCAGTGTTTTGAGGCCATTGGCCCTAGTCTTCTGGCTATTTTAAACAGCTCCTTAACATCTGGAACCGTCCCACCCTGCTTTAAGAATGCCATAGTTCAGGCACTTATAAAGAAGCCTGGACTGGATCCCACTAGCCCGAACAATTTTGGACCGATTTCAATACTTTATTTTTGATCAAAGGTTTTAGAGAAGGATGTTTTTTACCAGTTACTGTCATTTTTAAATCAAAATAACACCCTGGAGAAATTTCAATCTGGTTTCCACAAGCACCACAGTACCGAAACAGCACATTTGTATTCACTTGCCTACGGCACTTGATGTATTGTTTTAAGTATTTGTGTATGCACTTTATTTCCTGTTTTTCCTGTGTGTATTGTCTGTGTATGCGCTTGCACTGTAAAATAATCTGTACAGCACTTTGGTACAAACCTGGTTTGTTTTCTAAGGCGTTTTATAAATAAACTTGAACTTGTATTTGAACTTGGATGAGGATAATTAATGGATTTGAGAAAGAGGCTTTTACAGCATTCAGTCACAATATTAGGTCTCTGGTGGGAAGTAGGCCTACTGTATATCATTATATAGCTATATGTTTTTGATGTCAGCTGGTTCACAGCTTGTTAGTTTGTCTCTTCAGTATAAATGATGCATATTAAGATTAGATTAGCTAGATTTTATATATATACAGTATATATGCAAAATATATCCTCACAAACCAATTTAAAGATGGCAGTATCCATGTTTGAGCTCAAGACCTGCTGTGATGTTGTGGAAAAGAATACAGGCTATGATTTCAAATCTAAGAATAGATTAGTCTTAAATGTTGAGAAGGCCCTGAAGAACAATTATAATGAATAAGCACACATTTTCAAAGATAAATCTGCATTTCTCAGCACACACAATCCAAATATTCCTTGTAAAACGTTCTCTCTTGTTTTCCCATAATTCCAGCCAGGATTCCCCACCCCTGATGCAGCAAAACAACCCTGAGACCCTCTAGAGCCGGAGCCGCCATGTTGGATCCAGCAGAGCCTGGTTACGAGATCCTGGACTGGCTGAGCAGCCTTCGCCTGCCACTCTACGTCCCGGCCTTCCACCACTGTGGGTACCGGTCCCTGGCGGACTGCAGGGACCTCACGGACCAGCGGCTCCTGGACCTCCAGGTCTTCCCCACCGGCCACCGCCGACGCATCCTCCGGAGCCTGGAGGCTCTGGGGGTCATCGAGGAGGAGGAGGAGGAGGATGAGGATGGTGAGGGGAGGAGGAGGAGAAGGAAGCCTGTGCCAAACATGCGACATGTTCTCCTGAAGGACAAGAAGAGGGCAGCGTCGTGCCACCCAACGTGCCACCCAACCTGTGCCCAGGTGAACACCGCCGAGACGAGGAGGAGTTGGGAGGAGACGGAGAGTCAGACTTTGCCCCCGGGGGTGGGGCTTGGGGCTGTGAACGACGATGATGATGATGATGATGATGTTCCAGGGACTGGCGCCAGTGTGATTGCCCAACCCGTCCCGTTGCCTCGCGACCCCCGCAACATCGCCAGCCGCTCCTCCTTACCCCTGACGTCCTCCCCCAACGGTAGCTGCGACTCCCTCATCTCCGCCTCCTCCTCCTCTAACACGGAGGAGATCCCCACCTCAGATTGGGAGGAGGAGGAGGAGGAGGAGGAGGAGAAGGAGCCCTCACTGTCCGGAGCTGACTCGGCCCCTTGCCCCACCGCCGCCGAGTCCTCATCCACGGGTGGGTTCCTCAGTAACATGGTTGAGAACAGCATCTACGAGACGGGGCCCCCCATCAGGGGTCCACAGCCTACGCGCTCCTACCGGCTGAGGCACCGGCCCGTCCCCAAGATCCCACACCGGCCTCTGCTCCCCCCGCTGGTCAGGTAAGTCATGTTCATGTGTATTTTCATTCAAACCGAAAGGTTGTTTCTTATTCAGTGTTAATGTGTTTTTTTTTCGTTTCATACAATCACACAATAAATACAATACAGTGCAGTGGAAAGACGACAAGACATACAAAGTGGAGTGTGGGTGTGAAGTGGAAGGGGGAGAGGGGCAGGCGGAGCGGCACAAAGTGGTGGCTGTAGGAGAAATCCTGGGAGTTGGGGGTCAGTGGGATTCTGTGGGCTCCAATCTGAATCTTTCGGCACCGACTCGTGCCTGGTGATTCACAGTGTACTTTTGGTCTGCATCAGTCTGTTCTGTAGCTCCCCACACAGCGCAGACAACTCCGTGCTACGAGCTGGAGGCCGGACGACCCACACTGGCCTTCCACCCAAGATGGCATCCTCCTCTTCAGACATCACATCCACTGTTCCAGTCTTCCATATGGCCTCTTCCTCAGTGTGAAGAACACTAGCTCTGGCCTTGTGCAGCTGCAAAAATACAGGGAAAAAAAGACCACTGAAAACATCAAATGGGGAAGAACTACTGGGGAATTATGGTCTTGACTTACTCTTCTCTTCCTTTGCCTCATGTGAGCGGCGATCCTGCCCTCCTCTTTCTTCTCCAGATTATCTTCTTGGTTCATCCTGTAACTCTTTCGAATAGTCTCAAAATAAGTCTTGCAGGATGCTAGAGAGAGGAAAAAAGTGTATTACTAAATGCAGCCTATACAGTAGAACAGTGAGAGAGAGAGAGACAGAGAGAGAGGCCTGTCTGGACATTGTGATTCACCTGTTACAACTTCAGGATCCACATTTGGAAAAGCCATCAACACCTCATTCAAAAGTGTTGTGACCTCCTGGTTGTGTGGAGAAGATGTCTTCACACTATGGTGAAGACAGGAAGATTTAAGTTAATTTGGAATTCCAGGTAGGCTACTGTTATGAATCAATCGTGATGATATGAGCCTACCAATAAAACACGTTTGTTTACCTTGCACAACATGCACAGATATTTGTTGTTTTCACCATTACGCAATATCCGCACAGCTTCCTGTGAAAAGCAAAATTAGATTAGATTAAATTCAACCACATTTAAAGAGATGCAGCAGATAAAGAAATGTGAACACATCAGAATGTGCAGCAGTCATACAATAACCAACAGGCAACAGAAATAAACGTACCGAAGCAGACTCCTCTATGATCTCCCCTCTGAGCTCGCTGAAGCCATCTCTGAGCTCTGACTTCATCCCGTCCAACCTAATTTCAATTTCACTGTTCATCACTTTGGATAGAAAAAATATCATTTTTGAAATCACACCTAATTAAGTGATGGAAAAAAAAGCGGTTGTGCCCTTGAAATATTGATTTACGTGTCATTGAGTTAATAAATAATATAAATGTCAGGAACGTATTTGGATATTTCGGGTTATCCGGTGAGATATAAGCTTTTACCGACAAAGCGACGAAGTTGACGACCTCTCATGTGTGTGCCGCTGTGCGCTCCCCCAACTGTCTCCGTCGTCGTCATCGTGTGTGTGTTTATTTCTTTCTACTTTTCAGTATGTAACAGGTAATATCCGAGGTGTTCTGTTCTTCTTGCTCCTCAGGAGCGTGCCGACAGTGCAAACAAGCGCGCCCAAACTCACAGACGGCGGTGGCGGCGGCGGTGGTGGGGGCCTGGAGGGCCCCGTGGGCGCGAGCGCTGAGGAGAAAGGTACGCGCCATCTCCGCTGCTTCCTCCTTCCTCCTTCCTTCATCTCCGCCATGAATATTTAATCTGGCAGTGGCGGTGGCGGCAACGGCGCTGTTGTTGTTAGCCTGGATGAAAGCGGGAAAAGTGAAGTGTGTGTGTATGTGTGTCTGTGTGTCAGTGTGTGTGTCTGGTGTGTGTGTGTCTGTGTGTAAGTGAGTGAGGAGGGTAGTGTTGATGTGGCATGTGTGTGTCTCTCTACGTTTTGGTGTGTATGTGAGTGCACATTGGTGTGTGTGTGTGTGTGTGTGTGTTTGTTTGTGTGCGTGTACATGTGTGTGTGTGTCAGTGC
>OMKN01032518.1:13103-23146 GCA_900302345.1 Melanonus zugmayeri | reverse complement strand
AAATTCCCCTCCCCACAAAAAATGAAAAACAACTCCAGTCACCACTCGGTCCTGGGGGTGTTGGGGCTGACATTTTGAATGCGTGTACCTCCCGCTCCCAAGGCGCCCAGCGTCGCGAGTCGGGCCGCCATTAGTCCATTCCCCAGGTAACTGCAGGGGTCAGAGTGTAGACATGGTGCTTACAGAACAAGCGAGTGCGGGAGCCTTGGGAACTGCACAGAGCTTGCGGCCCCTTCCAAAAGTAGGCCAAACAAACCCCACTTTCGGCATGCTACGCTACCCACGTCCATGTTCTAATGACTATACAAACAGACCAGGGTTTCAGGATAAAATGAGATGGTTCCAACAGTGGGATTCTTTTCTCTTTTTTTATTGAAAGTAGTGCAGGGAACGGGTCAGTTGGCTCCAAATAGTTGCTGTATTCAAATTGTACATGTGATCAAACTGGTTGGCTATGAAAATGATTGTGGATAAGAGAGATGGTACTAATAGAACTTGGCCACTTTTGGCCATTATTTTAATCATGTACTGAGGGAAACAGTTGTATATCAACAGCATTCAAGTATGTCTTTAATGAAGCTGAAAAGTGGGACAAAAAAACCTGTCTTTAGTGCACCCAGTATACTCATCCACGACCAGAACATACCTGTGACTGTACAACTCTTGCGACGAGTTGAACACCTCAAATCGGGCGACAAAGTCGACGCCGGGGGAGCTTTCAATGGTCTTCTACGTAAAACACACAAGAGTAGGTAAACATATACTGCTCCCCGACACATCAACACAAATCTTAAAATCAACGTGTTATATGCAATATGCCAACTACCTACCCTGAGTTTTGGCAGGAAAGTGATCTGAGTGGATCCTCCCCCTAGATCCAGGATTCCCACGGTGTTCTTTGTGTTTGCGTACAGGTGACCTAGAAAAAAAGATCTAACTCTTTACCATGTCCCCTCTGCACCGAGGGGCGGGGGGCATCTATCGTCTAGTTAGCAAGACATGCTCTGATGTTATGGAGCAATGGGACCTGCTCTGTGTGGACTATGCATGTATGAAAGGGAAGGAAGATATATGGGGAAAACCGTTGACATGCGGCACTGTATCCTATTAGACCCTTCAGGGATTTCACTGAAATGCCTGAATTCACGACATGGTGGGATTCACTTTGATGTCAGGCAGGATAGGATAGGGAGGTAAAAGCAATGGAATGTCAGCTTCTAGAATCCTCTTTATAGACATGCACAGGTATCGAGTGTGATTTATCTCCCCCTTTCATGTGTGTGGGGGGGGGTACAAATGATGTGTACTGGCAGGTACCCAAGAGAGAGAAGTTAGCAGAATCAGAAAGTTAGGAAAATAATCCATCGGTATCCGTGCATCTGCAATTGTAATGGATCACCGAGACTTACAAGGTCCTTGCCATTGGTTATGTTTCATGCTGTATTAACTAATATAATATTCAAGGCATTAAACATCAGTGCACAATATAAACTCTCTAGATTGAATAATATCAACATTTTCTCTCGTCTCAAAATGTTAAAGGAAGGAAAACGCGGGGTGGGTGTGTGTCAGTTTGGCAGTGTAGCTGGTACATTATAAGAGCACAGATAACATGTTATTTTCCATGTGTGCTAAATGTAATGTAATTAAATGTAATTAATTAAATTTTTCGCCAAAGTCTCTTCATTTCAAGTACGGTACATTTCATTCGTATAGCCCTTAATCACAGTTTACAATCTGGACACCTTTCACTGCCAAGTGAAGTGTTTCATTTGATTACCTTTTAATCAGCAGCGTTGCCACAGCTTGAAGAACCTTATTGGTTATTATGGATATGTGCATACCGACGTAGACATGTACAGTCCAAAAAACAAACCTTGTGTTTTAGGGGAGGGGCTTGCCACACATTTTTGCATTGGGATAAAACAGCTGAAAACACAATCGTCATGTCTGTTTCTAATGTGTTCTGATGGTATTTCACCTCAGAATGGACAAATGCAGTAGAAAACCTGCATTGATGTGGATTATGGTGTTTTAAAAACCCACCTGTTAAAAAGTTGATGGTAATCCAGGCCAACACTCCTATTGTATGAGAAAGGGCAAAACAAACAGAGCCAACAGAAACAAAGTCATTTCAGGATGAACTCACAGGCACATCCCGGTAAGGCTTACTGTCAGGCACAGTCTCATCTTGAGTATAATAATTAAGGTGTATAACACAAACACTTGAACGAGTGCAGACACTCGACCTAGCCAAATGTTTCAGGAGGAGAAACGCTGACAAATAAATTACACTGTGGCACAACATGTCTCCTAAAAAAGACATGAGACATAATTACAGCCTTGAGTAGGTCACAACAACAACTCTGCAGGCAAACCAAACTCACATCTTCCACCTAATCGTTGTTCTGAAAGATCGCAATAATCCCCACTGCAATTTCAGTTAAACCCGTCTTCGGTAAACAAACATGAATGAAATTGCATAGCGCATACAAAAATGGAAGAAGAAACTTGGGTGTCGTTGGATGTCGTCACCTTCGTTGGTGCCGTTCATTACGCTCACACCGTTGTCTGGCAACAAGAACGGAGATTCCTCAAACACGTCTTCAACCTGGAGGATAGACAAACAGCGATAGTCTAATGTTTAGGGTGGTTGACTGGCAGCTGAAAGGTTCTAGGTTCGAACCCCAATGTCCACAGTCTACCTGTAGGCATCCCCTGAGCAAGATGGCCCTAACCGCCTCCCTGCTCCTTAATGACATGTATCTGAATTCACTGGAAGTAACTTGGGATAAAAGTGTCTACTAAATAGTAAATAGGGGGAAGGGTAGTGGTGGGGAGAAGGATGGAGAAAGAGTGAGTGTTAGAAAAGAGAAGAAGAAGAAGAAGGGACCTGAGAAGAGATGTGTAAAAAGGAGGGAAGGGATCAGCGTTATTCGTTACTATCTCCAATGGTAGCCCGGCCGGAGGTGTCCTTTTCACCAGAGAGAGAATTAATTAAGCCTCCCGTGCAGGGAAGATTAATATTAAAAAGTACCCTTCATCTACCATGATGCCACAGGGCCAACCCTGTTGGAGCCGTTTCCCTCTGCGCGCGTCAGCTCTCACTACCATCACCAACACTTTCCCTAACTCCTACCTCAGAAGAACCTGTCAGAACGATCCTGACACACTCTTTGTCCTCATCCGCACTCTCTTCTCCACGCTTGACTAAACACTCGCACTTCTTCCTTGTCATTTGTTCTCCCTGCTAACAGTCTGAGACACCACGGCACAGTGCCATTGTTTTCGCTCCTACCTGCTCAAGGAGGGCCTGGGCTTTCTCAGGGGCCAGGAGCCGGAGGCCCGCTGTGGCCCTCAGGATCACCGGGGTCCTCTTCCACTCCAGCCGAGGGACCGTCTTTTTGGCCACCTTCAGCAGCATTCTCACCGTGTGGGCTGCCTGCTCAGCCCGACATGCGATTCAAATGACAATTTCGTTAAAATTCGGATATCATTTGGTTAAAAATGTTGTAAACATTTGGTACAAAAAAAGGGAAACATTTTGTACAAAAATGACAAATAAATAGTCGAAAAAACGATTTTCTAAAAATTTTACAAAATTCTGATAGAAATAAATCAAACACTGGTGTTATGCATTGGTCGATACTTGTACTGCCCGGGAAACTTTTTATAAACCCTTCAAACTCACTAATGTATTCTCACTTGCATGCCTTTTTCAATTATCAAAGCAAGTCTCTAAAAAGTATTTCTTTATACAGTGTAGAGGCAGCGGGCTCCTTATTTTGTCTTTATTATTTCAGATCAATATTAATCGACCAGATATGGCGTCACGCTCACCGTTTCTGGAGCGTCAGCATACGCGGACAGGCCCGGCTTTATGGAATGGAACATCTCATTGTCCAACACAGGCAGCTCTGGTGGAAAGAAGACACACGGGATGTAAACCACCAAGGAAATGCTAATAAGTACATACACAATTTTAGACATATGCTCTCCAGGAATAAAATGAGCCGTTTCTACAGAGGTGTCAGAGAGAGAGAGAGAGAGAGAGAGAAGATGAAAAAGTGAAGAAATGTTTTTCGAAGCCTCGAAAAATGTAATTGCATGCCAATTAGCGCTGCAGTTTTGCTGGCTCCTCTGGTGCCGCTCCAAGTGTTGGTGAGAATCTAAAATCCTTGTCTATTCTGTCACAACATCGACCAGTGTGTGTTTTAGCTGAAGGTCAGACGTCACGGCTCGATATTCGAGGACTGTCAGAACCAGTCACTTGATTCAGATATGTATTCAGAGGAAATTGTTTCAAATTGTGGTATTCACGGCTCCGATGAACCAGAACATGTTACGCAACTGTGTCCACAAAGTCAAACCGCACTAAAAATAACAATAACAGCCAGTTGTCGTTAGCTGTTTTAGTCAATACATCTGTTTTTCAATACGTTTTTAGGAAGAATAGCAGTAGGCCTACCTCCTTCCTGCTGGATGAACGTGTAGACATGGATGCGGGTGCCTGTGCTGCCAGCGTCGAACATCACACCGTAGAAGATGCGGCTGGAGTTGGCCGGTCGGCTCAGGCTCGTTAGGAAGCCGGCGACGCTGCCGTAGGCGGGGTCCAGGAGGGGGGCACGTCCGGCCCGGGCACCGCTCGGCCCCGCCAGCAGGACCAGCAGGACCAGCAGCAACAGCGTTGGCACAGCATCGGGCCTCATCCTCGCTCTGGGCTCCCACACAAGATGACACACAAAGTTCCGTTCCTAGTGCTGCGATGGCTCAAGGGCTATGGCAGACACACCTGTGAGCTTCCACACTACACACTTGCTGTGGTGTGGAAAGACCTGAGTGGGGGGGGGCGGGGCTAACACACGCAAAGAGGTAATAGGGAGCAATTATATTGAGGTCAATACCGCCAGCCTTCACCACCACACCCGTTAAGTCATGCTACCCAACCATGGTGAACCACTTTACTACAATCTGCTGAGAGAGGCACAGACATGACCCCATCAAGACTCACGTTTCACGTCTCAACATAGTCATCTATAATATTAGGCTACTGTTAAAAACAAAAACAAAATAGATAATAGGCCTACAATAAATCATTTTGAACCTACGCCCCAATCTCCGCAATCTACCTGTAGGCATCCTAGAGAGATGCCTTTAACTTTAACTTGTTTTAACTTTAAATGACAAAACAATTGAAATGTAATTCCCTTGGGATAAAAGCGGCTGCTAAATTACTAAATAGTAATAGTACAAATATTACTCAACAATCATTTTGCTTACATCAAGTACTGTACATCAAGCCAGACATTAATTGAGGAGGACATTATGTTAAGTGACTTGTATGGATTAGAATCCCTTGCAATTCAAGGTTTGACATAACAACAATATTATTAATTTAGTTAATATGAGATGTTTGCATTTACACAGGGGTTCCTGTAATACACACCCATTAAGACAATAGGCTTCAGCAGATCATAGAAAACCAGAGAATGAGACATATATATGACCTCACCGTTACACCCAGTCTCAGAAAATGCATGTCGTCAACCATTTTAGCAAGATCCCTTTGTGGGAAAACCACTCAAACCACTAGTTTAGTTTGTGCCGGTAGACCAAGATATGAGACACCAATTACACAATGACACGATACCTTTCCAGAACACAAAATGTAAAAGAGCTCATTTGCTCGTGGAGCAAAACGCTTTGCTTAAATTAGCTTGAAAGGTAGAATGGCGCAGACCTTGTTTCAAGTCACCCTGCTACTAGCTTTGTTCACACTGGAGCCTATTGCCCTGAAGACATAATTTCTGCCACGAAACGATCAGCGTTGAATAATGGGTTTGATTTAGAAGTTGGGTAATAGGCTAGCGTTTGCTACTGGCGTACACGAAGCGAGTGCGCCTGTCATAAGGACACTTCAATTGTACGTGTAATCATGGGTATTGCAGATCCATAATTACAATAGAATTCATTAACTAGACTAAACTATATCCCAATTAGAAAATGTTTGAGAGGGACTATTCTGAGCAAGGATTGTGCTCTTCCCTGTGGCCTGATGAAAATAGCAAAAAACAACTCTTGCCTAACCGTTATGATAAAACCACATTTTCCAATATGTGAGATCTTTATGAGAAATCGCAGAGGTCAACCATTATATATGGTGGCAATCAATAACAACATTCAAGATAATAGAACCACTAACACAAGACTAGAAACTAGGAATTGTGTGGCTTTTCTATTTGTCCAACAGTAAGTATTATTACTGTTCTTTTTTATATTCATATTTGAATTACTTTTTTCCTGCTTACGTTGAAAAAATGAATCTAAGATTGCTCACACTGTAACGATACACATATACTGTAGATCAGGTGAATGGTATGCTCATTAACAGTAGGCCATCTTTATCAATTTCTATGGAACTGAGCCCAACTCCAGGAGCTTGTGGCAAGGGATACAGACAATCACAAACTGCAAAGGGAAAATAAGATGTGAGATAAACAACAACTCCTCCCTCCCTGACCAGCTCAACACTTTTTATCTCTGCAGCCCCAGAGCCCCCCCGCCCACCACCATTGGACCTGCGCTCCAACCCCGCCTCCCAATGACTTAAGCCCCACTGCAGACGCATTAAGGCTGAACATAGGTGAGGTGACAAAGATCCTGCAGCAGATTGACACACGCGGCCAGATGGGCTACCAGGGCGTGTCCTCAGGGCATGCACATCTCAGCTAGCCCCTGTGCTAACAGATATTTTTAACCTCTCCTTAGCCCAGGCTACCATCCCTACATGCCTCAAGACTTCCACCATCATCCCCGTCCCCAAAAAAGCAACAATCACAGGCCTCAATGATTACAGACCCCAGCACTAACACCCACCGTGATGAAGTGCTTTGAGAGGGTCATCAAGGAACACATCTGCTCCATGCTACCAGCCACACAGGACCCCCTGCAATTTGCATATCTTTTGGCAATTGCCATCACATTGTACAAGGCACTTTCCCACTTGCCAAGGAGGGCAACTCTGTGAGAATGCTGTTTATTGACTACAGCTCAGCATTCAACACCATAGTGCCCTCTATTCTCATCCCCAAGTTGGCGGCCTTGGGTGTGAATCCCACCCTCTGCAGCTGGGTCCTTTTTGACAGGCAGACCCCAGGCAGTAAGGGTGGGCACTTACACCTCATCCTACTTGACACTCAACATGGGCATCCCGCAAGGATGCGTGCTCAGCCCGCTCCTATACTTCATCTACACCAGCGACTGCACAGCCAAGCACAGCTCCAACGCTGTCATTAAGTTTGCAAATGACACAACGGTGTTGGGCCTGATTACCAACGATGACACTGCGGCCTATGCAGACGAGGTGATGGCGCTCTCAAGATGGTGCCAAGGGAAGAACCTTGAGCTCAACATTGAGAAAACATAAGAGCTGATCCTGGAATTCAGGAAAAGGAATGTGCACGTGCCCATTGCCATCAATGGGACCACTGTGGAACGGGTCAGCAGCTTCAGATTCCTCAGAGTCCATATCTCAGAGGATCTGAAGAGGATCTGACACTGAAGAAATCCCAGCAATGCCTTTTCCACCTCAGACAGCTGAGGAAGTTTGGCCTGCCCCCACCAATCCTCAGGAACTTCTACAGGTGCACCACGGAAAGTGTCCTGACCGGCTGCATCACCACCTGGTACAGCACCTGCACCGAACATGACCGGCAAAGGCTGCACTGCCTAACCTGAGGGACCTGTACACGGAGAGGTGCACGACGAAGGCCAACAAGATCACCACCGACCCCAGTCACCCGAGCCATGGCCTGTTCATCAAGAAGCTGTCCAAGAGGAAGCCAGGCTATGTCAGCATAGCAGCAAAGACCAACCGCTTCAAGGCCAGCTTCTACCCCAAGCCATTCGCATGCTGAGCTGCGACCCCTAACCACTGCCCAGCTCCACCAACAACTGAACTGACCGCTCCCACTCCTTCCCCTCCTACCTCCTCATGCCCCACTGTATCCTATGTCACTTAGCACTGTCCCGTGATCACTTTATACTGCCAATCCGGGCCAATCGTGATGTGCAATAATTTTGTTACTTCTATCCTACTTATTATATTTGACTATTTATTACTAGCAAGATGGAAAGACTTTCCCATCTTACCATCTCCATCCTCATTCTCATTGTCCATCAGTATTATCCACTCATTATGGATCTATTGTTATCACTTAATTATAAATACCTGCTAAAATCCTATTGTCTTTTTATTTTATTGTGTTTACTGTGAGAGCATATGGGAACAATTAATCATTGTACGCCATGTGTATGGGTATGTGATCAATAAAACCTTGAAACTGAACTGCATTATGTGTTGAAACCTGCAATGTTGACAGGTATGTAGGCCTGCAATAAATGTGCTCTTCTTTGTAACACTCATTATTTTGAATTATATTCAAAACCTGAAATTGTGGACCAAAACAAAGGTCGTTTAACCTAAACACAAATAAACAATGCCAATTTACATATAGTAGGCCTATAGTTTATTCTGAGGATGGTAGGCCTACGTCTTTTATTGTTAATAATAAGTGAATACATTCATAACGTTAAGCTATGGTTTCAATCTTTAACGTTACATTATATGATATCTGACGGAATCTAATTAATTGGGAACTCATCTTGTCCACATAAGAATGACAGCTGGTCTGTATTAGAGTCAATCTATTTTTAAATAAGTTTAAAAATACTTCATTACTCAGCCCTCGTATCTCACCAGAGACGCGTGGATATGAAGCAGCCACACAGCGGTAGCTAGTAGCCCGTAGACCGTGGATCTATGAGAATGATAGCTTAGCTTAAACACACTTCTTTGAAGAGCGCTTGTTGGCGACCCACCCCGCACACACTCACAGCATGTGGGTGGGGTACATGTTAGTATAGAGACCAGATCTAAAAACGTATACAACATACATATTGTACATAGATTCGACATGTTTTTGAGGAGTTTGTCTGCGTTACTATGCTCACCATGATCGTTTCCACCCGCGGCTGAGCGCACAACTACGTTAAAATCTACGTCACAATCTACGTTAAAATCCCAACTACGCAAGAAAAAACTATTCCACCAGCAGTCCCAATTTCTGGCACATTGGTTGAAAGAAAATTAAAACAAAGTTTGAGTTCAAGTCATTGGCTATTAAATTGAAATCAGATATCTTAACGGTCTCTAAAAGTTTTATTGAAATAGCTTATACTTGTATGACCACGTGTGATTAAAAACGATAAACAAGTTAAAATAAAGATTTTGAACAAGGAATTCAGTGTGCATTCATTTATTCAACAAAATCTCATTCTCAAAAACCTTTGCAACATCGCTGCCCACACAGCATCTTGTAATGTCTACAGCCCTCTAGAACAGTGGTTCTCAAATCCACTACCCCCACTTGAGAAACACTGCTCTAATCAAATCAGTACCCTGATTTCTAAATCAATATCACAGTCAACAGAAGTTTCCAAGTTGAAACAAATCTAAAAACACTGCAGTAACAACCTCCACATCACACAGTCATAAATCGAAGGTATCAATGTTCTAACAAATGTATTAAAATACACACTGGACAGTCTAAATTGAGACAGTTTGTCGTTAAACAACAACCACCAGACATTTAATTTCCCTGGAGTGTTAGACAGTGGGCTTGTCAGTATTGATGTCATTTTTTTCTTAGAGTTGATTACATATGCACGGCTTGTATTGTGCTGTCACAGGCAGAATATTTTTGATTGCTCCAATATTTCAAGAAAGCGGATGACAAGACTATTGAAGGGATCAAGATTTTTTTCTCTTTAAAGAATCCAATATTAAAACGGAAGACAGTTACATGTACCCAACATTATCACATGTTTCAATGGAGGTCCTTTTCTCACATAAAGGGGTAAACAATACCATCGGCCAGCTGGGATATGATCTGAGACCAAGTAGTGGGAAAAATAACATCTACCTCCAATAATCACCCATTTAAACCAGTAATCTATCCCCCCCCCCCCCCCACTCTAATTCG
>OMKN01032510.1:8650-20710 GCA_900302345.1 Melanonus zugmayeri | reverse complement strand
TGCAATAGTAGCTACAGAACATGTACTGTGCTGTGTAAACTGTACTGTATCACATAGCGTTTCAGACACACAAACTTTTCAACTTTCAAACTTGTTTTGTTCCTAACAGTCCGCGATTTACAGAGATACTAAACTTTCATATGAGTATATCTTTCTACAAGCAGTACAAACGGCTAAGCGAACAAAAACAATATATACTTTACCGATTCGCGGAGTCAACAAAGGGTGTTTTATTGAGGATATCTCAAGTTACCGTGGTTGTAGGACTAAATGCAGCGGCTGTTGTGGACCCTTGCCTTGAACTGGATACCAGGATTATCGTAATCGATGATGTTGATCGACTCCCAGATCACATGAAAGGTAGGAAGCGCAGATCTTCTCTCGGTTTGTTTTGAGTGCACTCTTCTCACAAAGGCTGTGTTTGCTCTCGCTGTGTGTGTGGTCTCAGATCGGTTGGTTGCGTTCGGGAGACTCGCAGCTTTCAAACGATGTGTAGCCTGAACAGATCCGGTGAGAATTCACCATATTGATGAGGAATGAATGACGAATGAATATTCATTTTGCCAGAAATGGCCCGCCGGCGGGCCGTGGCTAGACAAGAGGTTAAAGGTGGTGGACTGTAAGCTGTAAAATCCATAGATTTAGGAGGTCCCCTAGTGGCCGTTAGCTCTAAAAATCCATAGATTAGCCGCACCGTTATATAAGCCGCAGGGTCGAAAAATTGGAAAAAAGGCGCGGCTTATAGTCCGAAAATTACGGTAGTCAATTTATTTGCCACAAAAATAAATATATTAAAGGATAACTTTGGGATTTTTAAACCTTTAAACCCATTTTCCTATAATTTGGGGTCTAACTGACTAACGTGGACAACAATTGTTGACATTGGTCCAGTATTGAGCGAGAACGCAGCCGTGAAACGTCTGCATTGTAACCCTTTAGGGCAATAGAGCCGTCAATGTACGTCCTCTAAAAGTGCTTGTTTTGACACTGACAGGCTCAGACTGTTATTGTTGTTATTGTTACTGTAAGTGTCTGACATCATTATTGAAAGGATCCCTACAGACTTTGAAAATCTTTTAGATAACACTAAGCTTTCTGTAGTCCACCGTTCTCTTCCTGCAACAACAACTCTCACGAGATTTCAGAGCGAGACTTCTCCTTGAGTGAGACTTGGTTAGACACAATAACAAACAGACCGGATCAAGCAAAAGAAAAAAGTTGTATTTCTCTGTAGGGATCCTTTCAATAATGGTGTCAGACACTTATAATAACAGTCTGAGCCTGTCAGTGTCAAAACAAGCACTTTTAGAGGACGTACATTGACGGGCGCTGTTGCCCCAAAGGGTTACAATGCAGACGTTTCACGGCTGACGGCTGAAGGGCTCTCGCTCAATACTGGAGCAATTTAAAAAATTGTTGTCCGCATTACTCACTTAGACCCAAAACGATGGGAAAATAGGGTCCAGGTTGAAAAATCCCAAAGACATCCTTTAATTGTATAATATAATGTATTGTTGCCTTGGCTACATGTGTATTATTCACCCCTTAGCTTTGCCAATTGTAGCATGTAGCCCGAGAATGGCCAGAATGAATATATGTTATACTCAACTAATATTGCTTATTGTTAAGGGTAGATTTGGAACGTATATTGTTATTATATGTTGTTTAATATATACGTTTTAGTTTATTATCTACCTAACAACACAGTTGCAGATATTTACAGTGACAAACTGTAAAAATGACTACTTTTCACCAATCGGAACCGGAAACAGCATATTTAGTGCCGCATACGTAGGACCCGGAGCCCGAACATGGGCCGAGCGATTTATGTACTGACACCAGGACATGTACAAGGAACACATGGTCCAGATGTATGTACTGACACCAGGACGCAACAGTCTCTCTTTTCTGTGTGGCTTCCTCAACTAAATTGAATCACTGACCTTGTTCTGTGGAAAACGTGGATAGATACACACCACACAATCTTGCCGTGCACGATTTCCGATACTGACAAAAGATTTTATCGAGTAGATGACTCAAGTTATGTAACGGTTGTGTTCGGCCGTTACATCATCTCATTTCCACCCTGTGTCTCCAACATCTCTGCAGCTGTATTATGGAGAGAGAGAGAGAGAGAGAGAGAGAGAGAGAGAGAAAAAGAGAAAGAGCGAGAGAGAGAAACCAAGCAATAGATGAAGGGAGGAAGAGAGACAGAGACAGGGAGGCCCCTGTGGAAACAGCTGGCCCTGTAGAGTTTGACAGGTTGTGGGAGCTCCTGCAATTAGTTAACTCAGGGCCTCACTCCTGATGTCACGGGGGAGAGGGTGATGGGAGAGTGAAAAAAGACACACTTTGTGTCGGGGTCCCCATGACGTCTCACGGAGGCCATTACCAAATCCTCTTGCATGACAGGTGAGGTGATGTCACCGAAGGCCTCCCAAAGAGAGAGAGACAGAGAGAGAGAGTAGAGAGCACAGGGCCTAGAGAGGATCCAGAAGGACTATGGAGCTGGAGCACTGTGACCGGTGAAAGAGAACAGAGAAGAGAGGGAAAGGAGGAGAGCGAGAGTGAGCAAGAGCAAAAGGGACGTGATTTAATGTCTTCCTGTCACCACGGCTCACAGTTAATGGGTGGCACTTGTCTTTGACACGGTAATATATATATAATATATATATAATATATACATTAATTACATGGAGTGCCCATCGTCACCACCACCACAACATGGACGCCCAAACAGTTGCAGGAAGCTGACACAGAACACAGCCCAGAAACAGAGACTCTGCCCTGGTCATGCGATGTGGACCACAGGTGTATGGTGGTGGTGGCGGGTTGAGAGATGCTATGTTGTTGGACCAATATAAATCACGCCCCTCTTCTTTCAGCATCGTAACATCTCCTCCAGTCACAGCATTATTATGATATTAATACACCTTAAATCTGTCTGCTTCTCCAGGGTTGGCAGCATTCTTTATGGTATCGACAGCATGCCGGATTTACGCCGCAAGAGGACAGTGCCTCTTGTCCGAGACCTGGTGAGTTATCTGCCTCGACAAGGTTATGTGTGCTTTATGTCGGATTTATGGCTGTGACCCCACAACACACCAACACACCAGCACCAGTGGCAACAACCCTGTCCCCTGCCAGGGCTCTCTGTGCGGAGGTATATTGTACGGTAAACAAAGCTGTCTTGCTGAGGTTCATCGTAATAATCAGGCTTAAGTGGTGGCTGAGATTCTTTTGAAACCACCATAAAGTATTTCAGCATTATGATTTTTATGATCCCATAATCTAAGTTGGACCTATATGTTTGCTAAAGTAAATGTGTCTGTTGCTAAATCAATAACCCTTCACTAAAAGGGTAATATACAGATATGTACGTGTATCCATAAAGCAACAAAACAACGCTCATTCTAGTCAACTTGTTTGTATGTCGAATATGTATTCATCTTCAATATGTATCTGTATCTTCAGTCTCAGTCTGAGCGAGCTAGGTTAGCATGCCACTGTGTGGTAACGGTAGCGCTAACCTCAGCCGTGACAGTATTTAAATTAATTAGCCCAGAGAGGGTTTTTAGGGTGCTACATCACACTGATGCCCTTCAATTTTTTTTATTGCATATAATCTGCTAATGTGTGCCCATGAGAGGCCCTCTCCACACCACTTACTCATATCGTTCTAGTGACAAAAAGAGATATATTCATGTCTTGTTTGTCCCGTGTGTATTGTAAAGTGTGTTTGTGTTGTATGTCTTGTTGTCTGCCACGGCCGTGTAATAGGTAGAACAAAACTAACCAGAAACAAACAGAAATCCCATTCAAATAAAAATATAAATAACATTGTAGAAGAATGTTTTGATGGACAGTCTCTTTTTAAATATTGCTGACATGCGTTCAAATAATATTTAAGTTTGATGTCATAAACGTAGATGCTGATGACTGATGTATATCACAGTGAACAACATGAGTTGATGCTGTGTTTGTCCATATCTCTCATGAAATTAATAACCTACAATATCTTTGGTAAGTATGGGTTGTTGTTTTTCTTTTTCTTCTATTTTTGGACTTTTGCGTGTATATTTTTACCATTCCTACATAGACCCATAACAGCTATGGGTGATATTTTTCAGTGAGTTGTCAGATTTCAGCCTGGCCGAAGCTCGGCCATTTTCCTCTTTTTACTTGCTCAGCAGGGCGTGAATGTTTGATTCAACATGAAATGCTGACAACTCAAGCCAAAAATATATCTGAGGACTTCATTGACTTCTGATTTAATTGTGTGAGGCTTTTAAATCATGTAAAAGTGACACACGACAAGCCTTTTACACCTGGATGAAGTCAGTTATTAGCAATCTAATTGGTTCCCTCTCATGCCTCTCCTCTGTCAATGTCCCCCATTTTGCTGTGTGATCGCTACTGGGCAGCGACAGCCTCTGATTGGTTGGGACGGGAGGGATTTCCTAAAAAAAACAAAAACAAACAACAACAAAACAAATAACAACACATAAATTGAGACAGTGAATCTGACTTTTTTAGGATTCCTTACAGCAAACTCGGATATGTCTGGATACGATCCCGGCGCAGGGTCTCTGTATTAATTTGTTTGCCCGCAGCAACCCCAGCAGCAGCGCCAGTGCATGATGTTAAACTTACATCAACACTCACAGTTCATGTAGAGGTCACGTTTCCTCCCGCATTCACCATGGCTTCCATGGCTCTTTACCATAGCTGCACAGACACGAGGGTCGTGGTAAAGACGGATCCAATATTGTCAGCTGTCCATGTCTGCATTCCTGTTGCCTAAAGTCCTCTAATAGGTCCTCTAACTGTCTATCTGGTGCCTCTATTTACTCTATTAACTCTGGTCATCCGGGCTCTCTGTATACAATCAAAGTTACAAGGTGTGGCCATTTCTGTTTGTGTGTGCGCGTCTTGTGTGTGTATGCGTGTGTGTGTGTGTGTTTGTGTCTGTGTGTGTGTGTCTGTGTGTGTTCTGTTTGGTTGAAAGACTCTACGTCTCTGTGTGAGTGTGTTTGTTTATTTATGTGTGTGTGTGTGTGTGTGTGTGTTTTATCTGTGTGGGTCAGTGTTGTTCAGTGTAGCTGGCTTCTATGGGGTCAGGTCAGTCTCAATCACAAATGAACAAAACAAATTCACAAATACATTTAATGTTCTACAAATATACAAAAGTGGTCACAAGCATTTCAGAAGGTCACACAAATATTTTACATTTAAAAAAGATTTTTTAAATATATTTTTGTATGAATAAAAAAAACATATTAAACAGTTGTATAAATGCCATTGAATGCTTTTTGATATTTATTAACAGATTTTCTTAAAAAGCAATGACTTAAAAATGTATTGCCAATTAAACAATACAAACCAAAAGACAATTTTGGCTTCACAGTGATGATGTGTACAGGTCTTTGGCAAACGAACAAAAAAGGCCATAATGGTATCGCTAATATTTTTCATTGGCAAGACATTAAAACTTTTCTGGTTTCCTCCCCTTTGTGTTGTGAGGGGTTTGGATACCAGACGGTCTTGGCTGATCCAGACTTAGTGCTCAGGATGATGATTTTAAATTATGGGGTTACAAGATTTAATGTGATTGGATTGAAGAGTCCAAAAGTGATGCATACATCCACACAGAATGCAGTGGAACCCTAGAACTGTGGAACCCTATAATTTTGTGCCATTTTGTGCATGCATGCAGATTCAACGTTCATCCGCAATGAGATATTTGTGTGTGCATCTGGAAGGTAATTGTGAACGCAGTTATAACATTCTTCAATCGTGAAATACATTTGCGACTCTTGTCTTGTGCATTCATGACTATTGAGACTAACGTGGCTCCTTCACCCATACATGAGTGTGTGTTCCGTGTCTTTCTGTTTATCTGTGTCAAACTAACGTGCAGAGCAGACAGCAGAAAATATGATCAAAGCTTCATCCAAAAAAAAACAAATATATAAATGCAGAGCATGACAGCACACTAGTAACTTTCAGCCGCATGAATAGATAATCAATTATGTAGCCGCTATCTACAACCGCTTTTGACGTAGCTATATACTAGAGCGCTGGGCCCTAGTACAGAAGTCCTGCATGGCAGTTCAGACACTTAGTGCACTGAGTATGGATATGTGGCTAAACCGCTCTTGTTGTTTGTGCTTTTAGTCCTTTCCCTGTCTAATGCACTCTCTCTTTATTTCTCTCATTCACTATTCATCATTTCCGGGGAAATCACAGGCCTTGGTAAGATCTCTCTCTCTCACTTTCTCTCTCTCTCTCTCTTAATCTCTCTAATGTTTATCTTATTTTTTATTCTCTGTATCTCTCTCCTCTATCAAAGACACACACACACACACACACACACATTCTCTCATTCTCTACTCTTCTTCTTAAAGAGCAACCTGCAGGTTAATGTTTTGTATTAATTCACATTGTGTGCTCATAGAAAGAAGATATCAAGGATTTTTATGCTGCTTTAAAACGTTTAACGTTTAAAATGTGCATTGCGCGATTAGATCATAAGAGGAAAACCTACGTAGGCACCCTGACACAAAGCAGCACGGGGCTGTCAAGCAGCTGTCAACATGTCATTCACAAGGTTGTCAATCAGCACGAGGTTGGTAGTCAGTCAGCAAGTTTGTCGGTTAGCCAGTTGTATTCGCTGGCCTACCACTACTGGCTAAATCGCTTCATCGATTTTATCCATGGATGTGCTGCCATGTGCTGCCATGGACCTAAACAACCATGGAAACAGATCAGATGACACGACACAAGTAGTGGATTTAAAAGTTTGTTTTGCAGCGCTTCAACTAAAGTATCTATTTTTTATAAGGGCAATTTCAAATAAGACATTGGAAAGTAGTCTGTTGGCATCAGAATGTGACCCTGTGGCGATGTGTTTCACATATGAGGCTATATTATCGTAAGACACAGTGAAATGATTAGGATCCGTTTATTCTGCACATGTCCAATCATGTAAAAATGACCAGCATACTGATTCATTCTACATGTAACATGCTTGCTAGTTATGTAGCTAGTAAGTTGATTTATCTATTTCCTATCACGGGTGACTTTTAGTATCAAGGAGGGCTTGCATAGCTACAGCAAGCTAACTTTTCTATGCTTGGTATTTTCTTGATTTTGCATAATTTCAGATTTAACGATTATAAATCTAAAAATATAGGTAAAATAATGTGAGCCAATATCACTCACCAAGACGTGTCCAAGCCGCCACAGGTTCTCTTCAGACCGCTCGTTGTGCACTTATATATATAACATTATATATCATATAATATAACATTATATATAATATAACATTATCATATAATATAAAATGATACATCCATTGTTTGTTGTGTATCCTTCTCCTCGCCTGTTCCCAGCGCCTTGGACATCTGCTGGTCATGACATTATAATATAATATAACATTATATATAATTAATATAACATTATATATTTAATATATCATTATATATAATATATTCTAACATTATAATATATTCTAACATTATAATATTATATAACTTTTATATATCATATAAATAAGGATGCGGCCGATCGTTAGGAGGAGGATTCCACCTCATCGGTGTTGCCAGCTTGACCTCTCCACATAGCGTTACTAGCCTACTAACCTACTAGCCTGCGCTACTAGCCTACTTCCACACCATGCTGGCAGTAGCTTCTCTCCACATAGCGTTACTAGCCTACTAACACACCATGCTGGCAGTAGCTTCTAGCATCACGTGGTTTCCCCTTCTGGCGCGTTTGTGTTTTTTGGCGTTTGTGTTTTTTGGCGTGTGTGGACGTTGCGTTACTAAAACTAGTCTAACTGTAATTCTAAGCGCTTAAAAAGTGTTCAAGTGTTCATAAAAAGCTTCATGCTTTCCTCACACGTTAATTAATAGGGGTACCAACCTGCCAGGTGCTCTTTAAAATAACTAATAATCTGGTATCAAACCATATGAATGTTTTCATTCATACGGCTAGGCCTTTCACGTGTTCATTTACCTTGTGTTTTTTTCCCCTCCATCTCTCCAACGCCCAGACTCTCGCTGCTCGAAAGGCAGGCATCTCGTTTGCTCTGGTGAACCGTTCCACTCTGAACAATGAAGACCTGGTGAGTACTGCATCTCAACACCTCCTCATTGCACCACTGTTTGGCCTGTGCCTGCACATCACAGGTCAACTCAGGTGAAGCTGCGGAGGTATGCTGTTACCTCAGAGAAACCCAGTCAGACTATCCTCTCAAATGCTTTGGATGGAGGCGGGGATCGGTTGTTGAGGGTTTGATTAGCTGATGAAGGTAGGCTGACTTCAAGTGTAAGGGGTCACCGGGTTGCGTCTCGTCGGAGGCCAGACAGACCTGCATAGCTATTTTTTTTGCGATTTTGACGGATGGCTCAGGAGAGCGTTGCCAGGAACAGAGGCATTTCAAAGATTCTAGAGAAACCCCCGAATGTACTGCATTAGTCACTTACTGAATTAACTCACTTATTCATCCATCCACCCTACTATTAATCTATCTATCTATCTAATATCCATTTATCCATCTATCTATCTATCTATCACTATATCTGTCTATCTATCCATCACCATTTGGGGGCTCTGTTCAGTAGTTTGGGGTTAGTCATTTTCAGTGAAGTGAATGCACAGTGTTTATTGGCTCATTTGTTTCACCTGTGTAGTGTATATTTAAGTTCTCAGTTTTGCTTTGTTTGCCACTGAGTCTGCATCGTGTATATGGTACCGGTTTCCCTTAAGTTTGTTTGTTACCTTTTGACCAGAAGTAAAGTCTTTTTGAGTCATTCAAAGCCTTCAAAGTCTATCTAGTCTATCTATTTATCTATCTACCCATCTATCTATCCATCTATGTGTCTATCCATCTATCTCTCCGTTAAATGTACAAATGGGATTTAATACTGTAGCGATTAACATCCTGTTGTAGTGTGAACTTTGCTCTCTCACAAGAGTTGTCGGGGAACAGCTTGACATAGAGGTGGGGTCACAAAGACTTGACCCCCTTCGCTTCATTTGGACAACAACCAGCCTTTAATAACATTCATTACGCTGCATGCAGAATGCAGAGCAATAGATGTAAGATGGGATGTCTCGATCGATAGCCAGGGAATCTTCTGTGTTGACCTCTAAAGCTCTCTGCATTAATTGATTGCCATCCCCCGCTCCCATAGAGAATATAGTGTTATGGGACGGCCCGGCTGCGGAGAAACACACTTTCCCAGATTCGTAAACAAACTGACAATTGTACAGCATGTATCCTCGAGTGCTGGGGCCTGTATCTCTACATGGTGTTTCATCTGTTCCAACAAACGCGCGTGTCACAGCTGTTTTCCTAGATATCCATCCCTGTCCCAAACGGGACAGGGATTACTTAATGAGGGAGGGGTGGGTCAGGCTGATTGGATGCTTTGACTTCGAGGGCAGGATGTCTCGGTGCTCTCACCAAAGCAATGGTTGGACTTTTATTAATTGGAGATGGAGGGGGAGCTTGGCGCTGAGCAGGGCTGCGGATTGAAAGCGGTGGTAAGTAGGGCGAGCAGATGTCAGCGCTTTATCTGCTGCATTAAGTCCAGCGGCCCCCCGGGGGGCCGTGGTGGGCGCTTGGCATATACAGCCATATGCCGCTCCAATGGACGAGAGGAGTGGAGGAAAAGAGGAGGAGGGGGAGACAGAGGGAATAGCGGAAGTGCAGTACTGCCGATACGGGAAGAGTAGATCCCCAAGGCTCCGATTTGTCTCTGTGGTTTCTGTTCTGGTGGCCATGTTTTACAGTCTGCCCTCTACTCCCTAGAATGAACCATGGAGGAACCATTTCTATCCTTCCTCCCATCGCACAACAACTCTTGTCTCCAATCTATAACCCAGCTCAATGTCTGTCATCACTGTTATGGTCTGTGCTCTTTTTGGTTCCTTCAATTCAATGCAGTATTGCATTATGACTCAGAGATCATTAATAGTGACACATCTATAGGAGAACTTACATTTAACAAGTAAAAGTGATGAGACTTTAGATGAAGTCAAGATGAAGTTAGATGAATCAGATACAATTCAAATGCATTATTTTCAAGATCCCATACGACCAAGGGCATGATTTACTAATGGTTTGCACGTGTAAAAACGTGTGCAAACTTGATATCACCCGCAAACAAATGTGCAGCTACTACTACTAATGGTGCGCACTGAGGATTGCGTCTTTCAAATGTGCAAGACAACACGCAATGTCCATTTAGTACGTTTGCCTTAATGAATGCAATATGGGGCTTTTCTGCCCTAGTGCGCAAAATACTGTGAGGAGAAAATGCAAATAGGTTAATTTAGCCACGCAATGGGATTGACCAAGCTTGGAAGTAATTGTGGTGCTTGTGACGTCTGTATTTAATATGTTTGAAAGGAAGGGGTTAATCACCCCAGCATTGCGCACAGATGGCTGCTGTTGTTGTGTCAAGGAGGAGACATAGGAGGAGACATAGGCACAATGAAAGAATACATAGAGAAAGGGTTTTTGTCACTCGTGTTAACATTTTTGGAATGACAGAAGTAAAATAATTCAGACATAGCGCTTGCGCATTTTGCGCTTGTGGTCCCTTTCTGCTTTCCGTCCAAACTCTCCATGGCGGAAACCAGTAAAACACACAAAACCCTCATTTAAATACTGCTGTTTGCACCTGTTGTCATTAACGCAATTATTCTTAGTTGATCACCCGCAAAACATACCACCAACCAAACATGCAATATGTTGCAATGAACACGCAATTTAGTCTCTTTATTTGGGATCTTAGTAAATCAGGCCCCAAGAGTTTTATTGACATCTAGCCTTGTTCCCAGTGTTTATTTTGGTCACTCTAGCAAAGACTTGTCTTCACTTACTCTTGTTTTCTTACTTCTTTGTGGCTTCCCTCCCATGCTTTGTGGAGCATAAGAAGCACTGCTTGTTTTTGGGTCATACTCTTTTTGTCCACTCTGAATGCTGTGCAGCACTAGACCATAAACTCCGCCTGCAGTAAAAATCATAGAGACTTGGTTTTATTTAAAGTGAAGACTTAAAAGTAAGCAAATGGCAGAGTATGGAATAGACAGAGAGATCGGCTCTTGGGTTAAAATGTTTTTCAAGGGCTCCAATTAAATGGTAGGTACAGCGATCTGAATTAGAAATAGCTAGGTACGGTGGATTAGGATTAGGATTAGGATTAAGTAGAGGTATTAAATTAGGGTAAGGGTTAGGATTAGGTATAGATATGAGGTAAGGGTAAGGATTAGGTATAGGTATTAGGTTAGGGTAAGGATATATGTAGGATGACAAGCTAGCTACAATGGAAGTCGAGGACATGATATGGGAGTCAGGAGGAAGCTAATCTGGGAACCAGCAGTCCTACTATGTTATAGCAGAATTTCTGGGGGGAGACGGCACAAAGCCTGGGCTGGAAACCAAAAACTGAAAGGGGCAGAGTTATGCCTTGTTTCCTGTTTTGTTATGGAGATATTCTACCCAAGAGAAACTCATTTGCATGAGTGGATGAAGCTTTCAGAAGGAGATTTTCCCTCCTCTGCCATGACTGCAATCAGACCATCCTCACTGGGTGGGTGGCTGTGGAGGAAGAGAACCAATGAGGAAATGAGAGGAGTGGAGGCATATACAGTATGGGTTGTCATGCCAAAGCTGCACCATTGTCGTCAATCCCTGCATGACATCTCCATTGTAACCTGACAGGGTAATGCCTGAGGCCTTACATGTGACACGGCTTGAGGGCAGGGTTAGGGTTAGGTAACGCCTGAGGCCTTACATGTGACATGGCTTGAGGGCAGGGTTAGGGTTAGGTAACGCCTGAGGCCTTACATTACATTGATGGCCACAAGAGACAGAGAGAGAGGGAATGAGAGGGAAATAGAGATGGATATATTATATAGAGAAACAAATGGAGGGCAAAATACACTAGATTGTGTTGGAGGGGACAACCCACTGTTGCATCGAAATGATGACACACTTCACCAGCTGTGCCGGAGCTCTTGGTTGAACCAGTGCTTTGCTTGAGG
>OMKN01032497.1:9804-22332 GCA_900302345.1 Melanonus zugmayeri | reverse complement strand
GTCTGCTGTGTCCATCCAAAAAAAAGTGTGATCTATGCAAGCATGCATGTTGAAAATAATTCATAGACCTGTCAAGGAGGAGGAACTAAAGGGAAAAAAGGACAGACACACACACACACACTTGTGTATCCTGTTTGTTGCTCTTTTTGTTATCGTTGTTTTGACTTTTTATTCCATACAAAGCATAACAATATTACACACACCCCTTGCTTTTATGAGGAACATGAAATGGAATTGAAAAAAAGGCCACTAGTCTGACTCTTTGACCTACTTTGAAGAAAGTCGTTTTTTTTCAACTGATTTTGGTGTGTGTGTGTGTGTGTGTGTGTGTGTGTGCGTGTATGCAGGTGTAAGGTGTGAGAATACGCCGTGCAGAGAATAGCCAGCAGTGACAGCCGGTTCTGCGATGTTTTTGCTTTGATGGACAATCTTTATCTTTTTCTTTTTGTCACTAGAAGCCAGGGGAGTTTGAACCTCCCTTCCACTTGGCTACAACTCAATCTGAGAAAGAATGCAAGACTCAAAGTCAATCATTCTCACAGACACACACACACACGTGCACATTGTTACTTCCCTATGTAATTTGTGGCCATACTACGTAGGGTTGTGCGCGCCTCCCTCTCCTTTGTTGTTTGCAGGTCCGTCCCCCTGTTTGGTGCACGTGAGCTGAGAGGAGCTCATTAAGACTGGATCATATAACAGCCTGACGAAGCTCCTTAGACTTAAACTTTGTTATATTCTTGTACGATTGTTAAAGTTTAGGAAAGCCTGTCGTAGGGGTGGGCTGCCCCTTTTGTCTTGGTTATTCTTAGTTAGGGAGTTTAGTATTGTATTTATATTGTTTTTTTCTTTTTTCTTTTGATAACTAGGAATAGTTGAGTTGTCTCTATTTTCTAGATAGATTTCCATCCTGATTTGTTGTATCATTTGTTTTATGGATTTATATTATATTGTATTATATTAAAACACTCCTTTTCAGTTTTTGCATTCCTTTAGTTTTGTTAAGGTCTTTTAGGTTTGTTATAGTAATGTGTTTTCCCCAAGACCCATTTAGGGGTCGTAACATATTTGAGGGCTCATCCAGAAGTTAGTTTTTTTTTGTTTGTGAGCGCCTCATTTTTTGTTCGTTTTAAGTAGTGATTTTTCAGTGATAATGTTTATTTGGGTTTATATGATTTAGAAGGGTTTGTACTACCTACTTTAGAGAACAAGTGTTGGAAAGATGACCACACAATTGCTGGCCACTTTTCTATTTCTGTGACAAACTCTCATCAAATGTCAGTTAAAAGCCATTGTCCTAGATGGTCTGGTAATGAGAGGCGTCATTGTCTCACCTGATGAGCAGTTGTAGGTGCACCCAAAACTTACCTTAAGGAGGTAAGCCATCCTCTGCCAACTCCAATTGACTTGCCCAAGGCTGCCAGAGCGAAAGCTGAGGTAAAGCTGCCCATTACACTGTCACAGTACCATCCAATGTCAGTAGAATCCTCTCCAGAGGGATCCAGAGTTGATGCCTGCTTAAAAGTTAATTTAGCCCGACTCCAGCTTGAAGCCCAGGAAAAGGCACAATGTCGGAAAGCAGAGATGGGGTTCCAGTTAGAATTATGCAGAATAGAAGCTGAAACGGCAATTAGGATGAGCCAGCTTGAGCTACAGTCACAGTTGAGGGATGTTTCGAGTGCACCTCAGCCAAATCTAACTCCCCCGGTTGTGCCCCCTTCCACTACTTACATTTCGATGTAAGCAAGAACATTGCTTTAGTTCCTCCCTTCCTGGAAAGGGAGTGGAATCCTATTTTAACACATTTGACTGCATTGCGGCTGCATTGCAGTGGCTGAGGGATGTCTGGCCTTCGGTGTAAGTTGACTGGAAAGGCACAAGAGGTTTGTTCTGCTCTTTCCATTGAAGATAGCCTATAATATGACATTGTTAAAAGCACTATCCTACAGGCATATGAGTTGGTACCTGAAAATCGGCCCAAAATCGGCAGTTTTTATTGTCACAAATCTGGCCATGTCATTTCTGATTTGCTTGCTGCTCAAGCGTAAGCAGCAGCCTCCCCAAATTAAGCAAACCAAACATGTTGTTCAAAACTGTCACTCGATTAGGCCCTCGAGAAGCAGTCCCATGGTTCCCGATGCCTTTTATTTCTGATGGTTTCATGTCCTTTAAATACTGCGGGACACTGGTGGTTCCTAATCCTTTATTTAAATTTTGCCATTATTTGTATTTTGCCATTGAGTTCAGGTTCCTCTTGTAATGCAAGTACCTTGCAGCTTAGTCCAGGGTATTGAAATGGTTTTCGTGCCTGCTCCCCTGCATCAAGTTCACATGAAATCTAAATTGATTATGGGGTTCTTCACTGTTGCAGCACGGCCCTCGTTTCCAATCAAGGCAGTTGACTTCATCATGGGAAATGATATAGCGGGAGGTAAAGTAAGCCCAATGCTTACAGTGGTAGACGTTCCAGACCCTGATTCCACACAAGATGAACTGTCACAAACTTTCCCAGGTATATTCTTAGCTAGTGTCTTCACTAGAGCACAAGCCAGTAGACAAGGAGAAAACGTGAATCTGGCTGACTCTCTGTTCGCCTCAGCCTTAGCAAAGGAGTCTCCCTCTAGTGGCGATTTTCCAGGAGTGCAGCCCTCGTAAAACTGACCAGTCAAGAGTCTCTGCCGCCCTCTGAAATGAAGTTGGTCATATCTCGTGAGTCTCTAATCAGTTCCCAGGAGGGTGATAAAACGCTCTCAAAGTGTCTTACAGCAGCTAAAGGACTTAAGAGAGAGCAAGGGTAAGTGTCAGTCTTTTTCCATCGAAAATGGAATGCTGATGCGCAAATGGCTCTCCCGACCTATGCATGCACTGAGCCAGACGAGTGAAGATTTAGGTACAGTCTATCAGATAGTGGTTCCCTGTGTCTATAGGCAGCATGTGCTAGAGTTAGCACATGAATACCCATAGTCAGGACACCTGGGTATTAACAAAACGTATGACCATGTTTTCAAACATTTCTTTTGGCCAGGACTGAAGGCTGACGTGGTCCAATTTTGTAAAACACGTCCCATTTGCTAGGTTACTCGGAAGCCAAAACAGGTAGCACCACCTGCTCCTCTCTGAGCCGGTACCAGCTGTTGCTGAGCCAGTCGAACATGTAATTATAGATTGTCTCATGACCAGCTTAATAGTTAAAGCAAATAAACCATTGATTTATTGGAAACTAACACAAACAACTATAAATGTCAAAATTCCATGAGGTGTGGAAAAACAAAGGCCAACATGAGGAGCATAGGGAGCAGATTCTCCCCTTTCTTTCTCCCCTATAGAACAAGTGGGGTGTGCTCTTATAGTACTGGGAACACCAGGCCCTGGTGTTCCCAACAAACGACCATCTGACCAGACCTGACTAAGCAAATATATAATAAATATACATATACAATATATATGCAATAAAAATATACAACCTGCAAGCAACATTCTTCCTCAACCTCAGCACCAGGATCCTGCTTGTACACTGCATAATTGCCTTTAACAAATCAGTAAGGGGAGCAACAACAGAGGAAAAGTTTCTACAGAAACTGCGGTAGTATCCTACCATCCCCAAGAACTGCATTAGCTCCTTTATTGTTGTTGGCAAAGGAAACTGCTCTATACTGCACTGACCGCCACTTGGCCCTGGCCCACAACATGTCCAAGGTACGTTACTGTTGCACGAGCAAAATCAAATTTTGCCAGATTAACTGTCAGTCGTGCAGCAGCCAAACGTTCAAACAATGAGTCAATGAGCAAAACATGACTGTCCCAACTGTCACTGTAGACAACGTCATCCAAATAAACAGCACAATCTTCCAAATCACCAACCACCATATTCATCAAATGTTGGAACGTGGCTGGTCCGTTCCACAAGCCGAAAGGCATCACCTTATATCAGTCAGTCCCAAACTTTTTCAATCAGGACCCCCTTGGGTAAATGGAAATATTTTGGGGCACCCCCTGCACCCGGCTCCCCACCTAGCTCAGTAGAATGAATTATAATCAATACATTTTTGCAAAAACATGGCATTTCTGTCTAAAAATGATGCAACTAAAGTTCAATTAGTTCATCATTTTTGTGAACCGCCCTCTGGTCCATATGTGGTGAAGAGTAAAGTGAATGACACCGATTACATGATCCATACAGCTGAAATTGTTTCCAACTTAGATGCACATTTGTCATATCTCTCAGAAAGGCAAAAGGAGAATGTGAAGCGTCTACTTCAGTCCTATCCTCCTCTCTTTGGAGATGTTCCATCGTGCATCACTGTGTTAGAACACGACATCGGCGCTGCTGCACCTATTAAACAGCATGCTTACCGCTGCCCTATGGCAAAAAGGGAACTTGAAAAAAGAGGTACAATAATTGCTAGATAATGGTTTAGCGTAGCCATAGCCCTTGGAGTTCCCCCTGCCTGTTGGCACCTAAATCTGACGGTTCCCTTTGTTTTTGCACCGATTTCTGTAAACGCTGCCAGTGTTCCATTGCCCAGAATGGAAGACTGCATATCTATCACAAAACTGGATTTACTAAAAGGTTACTGGCAGGTTCCTCTCACCCCTCATTCTGCTAACATCTCTGCCTTTGTCACTCCAGATCACTTCTTCCAGTACACGGTGATACTATTTGGGATGCGTAATGCGCCAGCTACTTTCCAGCGGCTTATGACTCGGGTGCTTGGTGATGTTCCCAATTGTAATGTGTATTTAGATGATGTGGTAGTCTATTCTTCATGATGGTTCAAGCATATGTCCTCAGTGGCGACAGTGTTCCATAAGTTGGCACAAGCATCACTGACTCTCAAAGTCTGAGTTTGGGAAGGCGACCGTTACCTACCTAGGTAAGCAGGTTGGCCATGGGCAGGTGCGCCCCATGGATGCTAAAGTAATGGCTATTCTGGCCTACCACTAGGCGTGAGCTCCAGCTATTCCTGGGAATGGCCGGCTATTATTGGTGTTTCTGCAAGGAAACACCAATAATAATAATCTTCTCTGTTGTTGTTGCTCCTCTCACCAAATGTGTAGTACAAAACATTTGTTTGTGTGGGCTGATGAATGTCAATGTGCCTTCGACTGTGCCAAGTCTCTCCTCTGCAGTGCTCCTGTACTGGCCACACTTCACTTCTCATGGCCATTCAAATTGGAGGTTTATGCCAACGCTTCTGGGGTGGGAGCCGTTCCAATCTGGGAGCCTACTCCAAGATTGCGTGCGGATGACATCTCCCACCCTGTATGTTTCTTCTCCACCAAGTTCAAGCAGCATCAGCTTGGGTACTCCACGGTGATGAAGAAGGAGACCCTTGCTATGCTACTAGCACTCCAGCATTTTGAAGTGGGAGCCACTTCATCACCCGTGGTGGTTTACACCGATCACAATCCTCTCGTTTTCCTTCATCGTATATATAACCATAATCAACAGTTGATGCGCTGGGTGCTATTGGCCCAGTCATATATCTTGAATGTCCGTTACAAGGAGGGTTCTGATAATGTGGTGCCTGACACACTGAATTATATTATTTATGCAGTCTATAGTCTTGTGTTGTGTTCAAACTATAGGTTTGATTTGATGGGTGGGGGTGTTATGTCCCTATGTCAATTGTGGCCGTACTACGTAGGGTTGTGCGTGCCTCCCTCTCCTTTGTTGTTTGCAAAATTCCGCGACTTAGACTTTGACGCGCTGCTTATGTTGATGTTGTTGTCAGTTAAACTTTGTTATATTATTGTTAAAGTTAAAAGAAAGCCTGTCGTAGGGGTGTGCTGCCTTCCCCCCCCCCTTTTCTCTTGGTTATTCTTAATTAGAGAGTTTAGCATTGCATTTTCTTTTGATAAATAGGAGTAGTTTAGTTGTCACTATTTTCTAGATAGGGTTGGAATTTTTGGTGGTTGTTTTGGCCACCCTGAAGTTAATTGTCTTCCATTCTGATTTGTTGTATAATTTATTTTATGGATTTACATGATATTATATTAAAACACTCCTTTTTCTGCCTTAACTGGTTTTCACATTCTTTTTGTTTGGTTAAGGTAATGGCTTCCCCTTTTCCCCTAGACCCATTTAGGGGTCGTAACACATATATATAGACACACACACACACACGCGCACACACACACACACACATGCACACACATGCACACACATGCACATGCAGTCCTTGTAAGGACAAGCCCATCCTGTGGGGATATGTACCGCCTCAATCAATCCTCAGATGAAGCCCCCACCCTAGGAGGGGTAGTCTAGAACAATGCAGAGCAGGATTGGCAGGGGGACGAGGAGGGAAGCAAGAAGAGGGGTGGAGGAGAGAGGAGAGAAGAATAGGAGAGGAGGAGGAGTGGAGAGGAGGAGGAGGAGTGGAGAGGAGGAGAGGGATGAAGTGTAAGTGTAAGCCACACACAAGATAGATTCCCTCACGCACTCCCTCTTGGTTAAAGAGCCTGTTTCTTTTTTTGGCTGGACCGCAGGGATCAGCCTTAGAAGCGGACTTGTCTGTGACTGAGTGATGAAAGTTCACTGAGTGATGAAGTTACACCGTTGGTGCGGCATGTGTTGGCATTTCCCCATTGGCCGTTGCTCCTTCAAAATGATTCCGCGCCAACAATCTTCTATTACGTCATCTACGTCCTCAGCGTCCTCAGAAGACGTTTACAGCTTCCACTCGGCTCATTCCAAACGTATCGTACGCTACGAACGCAATATTTTGCTGCTCCTGGATAATGTAACCGAAGACCAACGAGAGAAAACAGCTCTCCATGTGCAGAGAGGCTGAGGGAGAACACCCCAAATAACATCACTCTGACAAAACACTCAATACAGAGAGAGTCTTAGAAAAACGAGAGACATCCACAGATAGAAATAGATGAATAATAAGTTATCTTTCAAATCAAACATCCCAAGATATGACTGGAAATTATTGTTCTTGCTACTGCATTTATAACCTTTTTACTCAATCACAGCTTAACCATGTCATGTGATTTTCTACTTTAGTACACTTATTCAATACACAACAAATATTACTGGGACCACTACAGAAAATTGCAGATAAACATTTAATATCCAGGAATTCACATTATAGACACTGACTATCCCTGTAACAAATTGTCCACAATTTTGCACATTGACCATACATGGTCCAGCCATAGACTAGGTTTTGACCTAGTCTTGTTATCTTAAAGTAAAGTACTGAGAAAATATTTTTCAAACAAACAAGGTGCAGTTTTGGTGTAATAGCGTTGGTGTATGTGCAACCATAGTAGTGGCTGGCTGGACATTCTGCTCTGTCCCTCAACAAATTGGTGGGTATACCGGTGGACAGGTATGCTCAAAAACATACATTTGTTTCTTTGAAATAGCGGGAGTGGTAACTACTGCTTCAGGCACTGCTAGTGTGTATTAATAATGGTTGGAATATGATGCCTGCTCAATTAGATTCGGTGTTAACAAACTGACAAGATGTTTCTGTTTTGCAGAGTACCTGCTGATTTGATTTGAATGGAAATGAGATGTTGTGATACTTGAGGTAGGGTGAGGTTTGGCATGCTTACTTAAATCAGTGCAATTTATGAGAAAATAACCTATCAAGTAAAAAAAGAAAAATGAATACAATCATTTCATCTTGTGTTGGCATTTGTCTCAGAGGTAAACATACAGTAATGCTGTGTGTTGTCATCTTTCAGTACAAACAAAGCTTTTAACACTCCCTACAATTTACCCACATTCCACCTCTACTCCTACACTTACTTAATTGTATATGACAAGATGGAGATTGATGGAAAAACTTGAAGAATTGCCTTCCAGGACCTAGCCTATCCATTTTCTTTCACCTATTCTGCCCTCCAGCTCATAATTGAATAAAGCATTAGGTCAGATAAATTGCTTGTCATTCATAGTTGGTTCAGAGAATGATGGGAGGAGCCAAGAGCAAGAGAGCGCTTTTAACGTCAATAAATTCACATAAAACATTTTTGTCTGTTTTGTCCTTGTCAACACTCACTCATATGCATGTTTATTAAGTACCAGCTTCTTCCAGAAGATAAAACCGATGAAACCTGATACCTCTAAGGTTGGAGGATTATAGTATTATAAAGTACTTGTATTATAGGTATTATTAGCGATACCTTTCTGCCTTCTATGCTATCAGGTCAGTATCAGGACAACGACTAACAACGTGAACGATATGACATATCACAAAAATCCAATATTACAATGGTGTCTAATGTCATTTCACACAGCGGTACCCAAAATCTTCCAAGTTTAGGTGAACAACATAAAACCCTTCTTCACCACCGCTCCCTGTCTTTAATTTCACGCTGCCCTGTCCCCTCCCCTCTCCACACCACTTAGAGATCCATAATAATGATATATTAAAATGTCGGCCGCACAGACTGCCTGATTAATCATCTCCACCTGTTAATGCGGAGAGTCTGTCTCATGCGCTACCGCGACCCCATATTAATGCTTCATTGTGTACTATGCAGTAGATCACATCTGTGTTGGACTGTGACTGACTGTGTGGGTGGGGAGGAGGGTGTGTGTGTGTGTGTGTGTGCATATGTACATGTGCATACATGCAATATATACGTGTATGTTTGCATAGCATGACAGTCGGCAAACACTTATCTTAATACAGGTCAAACCCAGGTTATTTATATGGTCTCTTAATCACAGTTGCTACTGTCTCCAACAGCTTTGTCTGAGTGTTCAAACATTACCGTTACTTCCAGTTAAATAATAACTAATAATATTCTAACCGGTCATGCTGATGTGTTATGGGTCTTGTCCTGACGTGACGTCTATCAGACAGTTTGTTTAAATGTTTGTTGGACATTTATTTTACAATATAGGTATAATGTTACACATAAGTAAGTTCTATTTATTCCACATACGACAAAATTGGAGTTGGTCGAAAATGGGTCGTGACATGACGTCCATCTGACTTGGACTCGTGACCTTGGTTGTCAAAATGTTGTGTGCAGCCTCCTTAGAGCAGTGTTTAAGTAAGGTCCGGTGGTCATCGACGCCCATTGTATACAGATTGATGGCCAACCGCCCGCCTGCATACAAACAATCAAACAATGAAGCAACCAAGACATCCTGCATGTATGTTCTCACACACCATGCATTCATGGACAGATGAAAGATATTGATCTGCACACCCTCAGTAACCACCATCAAACATCATAGCACCATCTCTGACCAAACACAATAGTCCCTTTTCCATCAGTTGTGTTATGAGTGACACCTGTTTGTCCTGTGATGACACCTCTGTGAAAAGGGTCTATAGAGGGTATGGTGGAGTTGTCATTTACTTCTGGATAGAAAAGTGTCGAGGCATTGAATAGAGTTATAACGGTGGAGCAGCTGGCTTTGAATAGAAAAGGTGAGAAAAGAAAGGAAAATGCCTTTCCGGCTTCAAAAGAGCAAAGGTGTTCGCAGATAATTACACAGCACTAATGTTGAGCGGCGCCCACATCACTTGCAGTAAAATCCTGAAGTGAGAGGACGGCTGTTTCTGAACAACACACTCCTAACAGAGAGGTCACAGCAGCGGTGGAGATGCTCACAGCGCCAGTTTGATCCTAACCACCACCAACGTCCTCTCCTAGGGATGGAGGTGGTCTACTGAGCCAAAGGGCTCTCTCCTTGATGGTTGTGATCCTGCGCAAGCAAACATAACCCTGTAGCCCGGGCCCACACACCGGTCCGTCTCCGGCGCCGATTGCCGGAGCTTCCAGCTGGCGCTCTGGCAACGTGACACGGTCCCCCCCGCTCGCCTCGGGAGCATCGGGGGGAATTCCCTTCTCTACTACTTCAACACCCTAAAAAAAAAGTCGTATTTTGGGCTGCGAGGCGCTGTGAGGTGGACTCACACATGGAAGGGTGCCCTCCCCCTCTGCCATGTTCATTTATTCTCCCCACAAGAAGGAGCAAGAGCAGGGGTACCCTTACACACCCCCTGAGGCTTATAGCTAAAAGGCAGACAGGAGGATTCCTCCTTCATCTCTATGTGTGTGTGTGTGTGTGTGTGTCTCTCCCTCTACCTCTCTCTCCCTCTCAATCTCTCTTCCTCTAGCTGACACTCGTTAAATTGCCAGTGAACCCCTCGTGTTTCTTTTCGTTTTAAATGTGTTCGTATGTGTTCCCGTTTTGTCACTGTTACTCAAATAATACCGTCATTCAGAAAGAACAGCTTGTGAATGTTCTACAACTACTACAGCTACTCCTGCTCCAACCCAGGCCCTGTTCTTTCTGTGATCCAATGTGATCCAATGTGATCCAATGTGATCCAATGTGATCCAATGTGATCCAATGTGATCCAAAGCCTTCTCAGAGGCACCCTGACGTCACGACGGAGGGACGCCGTGCTCCCACGCGCCATGGCGTGTGTGTGTGTGGACGCGCCATGGTGTGTGCGTGTGTGGACGTGCGTGTGCGTGTGTGTACGCGTGTGGACGTGCGGCACTCCATCTAGGCAGCGGTTAGTGCCGTTGGCTGCGTCTGAGAGGATTAAGCTCCTCGGACGCCACAGCGCGCGGCACATTTCACACGCACGACACAGCGCTTATTATAACGCTCATGCGTCGGTGTGAGCCGTAACCATGGGGATAACACCTCGCCCCTCCTTCCTAGAACTGTGAGTTGTTGAGATCCAACCATCATCATCATCATCATCATCATCATCGTCATCACACAACAGGTCATACAGACTATAACAGTGTGGAATCCATTCTAGGCTCAACCGCCATTTCTCTGTAGTTACATTAAAAAGCCATTACGCTGAATTGACACTGGGAGGTACTGAGGATATCTCTAGTGGGTCATTCAGGCTTCACATTTACAACAGATACAACAAGTAGGAAGGTTATAAAATATAACACTAATACTAATCATAATGATCATCATGAACAGCAAGGCTCCTAAAAAGTCGAATAAGGGGTCTGTGTGTTTCCGTAGTGTTTTATTTAATGTACGTAAAGGATGCTTAACCAGCCAATCACGTTCATAATTACTACATTTGCGACGTTACACGGATGTGTTTTTTTTTCACACGTGACGACATGGCGACGTCTCTCTCGATTAACGAAACAAATCCCCAATATTGTCACCTTGTTAACTCTTAGCGCTCCAGCTCCGGCGCTCCATTCAGAAAGCCTGCGTTGCTTTCATTAACACACGTCTAGAGAACTAGTGACGCCATTTAATGAGCCGCCGCTAAAACGCTCAGCAGCCTCGGTATCAGGTCTGCTCGACAAGTGTTTACTCCTCAAATAGATGAAAAAGGATACATACAGCTTTTTGTGCCATACACCCAAGGATTAGCAAGCCGTGGAATATGCTACTCCAGTAATATTGACAATGTTGATTTTGGCAGTAATAAGGACAGAACATGGCTTTTGGCAGGCGACAATGTTTTCTCCTACACAACAAAATCTGCCAGAGCTTTTATGTAAACATTCCAAATGAACATGCATACACACACACACACGCACACACACTCACACACCGTTCTGTTCCCATCCCTGTTTTTCTCTCATTCACTCACACACAAGTGTTTTTTTGGTTCACATTTCAAAGTGTCATTGAATACAATTTCATGTTGAGATGTGAAGTGATGTCCGCTCGTCTTGGCCGTTTGAAGGCGATGATCTGTGGAGTTGCAGTCGTAGGTTGTCCTGCTGTGAGGCCACTTCATACGCAATGTTTCTGGTTGACTTGGATACTCGTGTGTTATTAGTAAATCAAAGATTTTCTTATATTTTTTGTTAATTTAATGTATTCTTTTGAGAAAGCATCAAAATAAAAAAAAATTCTACAATATTGGGTAATTAGTTCTTATGATGCAGAATAATGTATCAAAGAAATGTATTGATTTTGTGGGTATTTATTGTATTTATTGTTTATTGCATCTAATGTATTTAAAACAGCTTTGGGGCACAATGATGAACATTCACCTTGAAGAGCACGTGTCAATGTGCACACGGTATAGAAAGCAGGTCACAGGAGATCGTGTTCATTTTCATTTGAACAACACCTTGGGAACATGCACAACGAGGCAGTTAATGAATGACATTAATCTAACCGTCCAACTGTGTGCTCTCTCTGTCTAACAGATGCAGATTTACATGTACAACTCGGACGACTTTGACAGCCTCGGAGCAGCCATAAGGCAGAAGAGGATCATCGCCGCCATGGCCGTGTTTTTTCAGGTGTGGACGCCGTGTTCCAGTGTCCTTTGTCCTTTGTGTGTGAGTTAGTGTGTGGGTGAGTGTGTGGGTGAGTGTGTGGGTGGGTGTGGGTGAGTGTGTGGGTGAGTGTGTGGGTGAGTTTGCCTGTGTGGGTGAGTGTGTGGGTGGGTGTGTGTGTGTGTGTGTGTGTGCATGTGTGATTGTGTGTGTGTGCATTCCTGTGTGTATGCATATCTGTGTGTGTATTTGTGCATGTACCCGTGTGTGTGTGTGTGTGTGTGTCCACGCCGGCTGCTGGAACTAAGCGGGGCTCTTAAT
>OMKN01032484.1:7284-20883 GCA_900302345.1 Melanonus zugmayeri | reverse complement strand
ATGGGGGGGGGGGGGGATAGTGTAGTGGTTGGTTAGGGTGTCGGACCCCCATCCAAATGGTTCTAGGTTCAAGCCCTGATGTCCTGATGCCACATTTGTAGGCATTGTTAAAAAAAGGTTCCCTAAAGTGTAATGTACTTGAGTATGGTACTTGAGCAGAAGTACTTCCAGCTATCTCCACCCCTGGTAATCTATGATGGTTCCTCCTGACTGTAGCTGATTTCTGGTCGGCTCTGGGTGGGAAGAAGGAGTACCAGACCTCCAAGAGTCTGCAGAACATGGTGAAACCTCCCAGACTGTTCGCATGCTCCAACAAGACAGGCAGGCTCACTGTGAGTAACAGATAATACACTTCATTTACATAGCACTTTCTTTTACATAAAATATAATCACATATGATATGAAGACATTTAAAAATCTATGTAATCTGCACAAATACATTATTTAATTTACATGAAGAAATGATGTTATCTATTTGTTGACAGCATGTAACCCGTATTTACCTTTTAGGTTGAAGAAGTACCTGAGGAATTCACACAGTTGGATTTGCCACCAGATGACATCATGCTTCTGGACACCTGGGACCAGGTAAATCTTCTATTGTTGTCAACAGTGGAACTAACCCACTGACTAATAGAATAGAGTACCTCTTGTGAGGGAACTTCAGTCAACGTCTCTTCTGTGTTCCTAAATCCTCAATGGTCCAGATCTTCCTTTGGATTGGCGAGGACGCCAATGATGTGGAGAAGAGTGGAGCGCCCAAGATTGGTGAGATGAATACTTATTGAAAATGAATCAGAGAGCTAGCTAACCCTATGGATCCAATAACACGATCCATACATGTTAGCATGACATCCACACACATTAGCATAATGTCAGGAATGTTAATGCGCTGGTTCCTGTCCACACAGCTGCAGACTATGTGGCCTCCGACCCCTCCGGTCGTGGCAACATCCCCATCACCACCATCAAGCAGGGGTTCGAACCCCCCACGTTCACTGGATGGTTTCAAGCGTGGGACCCGAAGATGTGGGACAAGATCTTGGCCAACTTCAGTTAAACCAACCCTCTCGCCTCTTGTCTGTTTGGTCTTCATGTGTAATGCTTGGAGGAGAAACACGCCATCTCAAAGAACCTAAGTAGAAGTCACTTATTAACTTACTTTACTTCTTAAGTTACTCTGAATGGGAAAATATATGCAACCATCTATTGTTGGTTTTCTCTACTGTTGTTTTTAATCTTCTTGTCTGATTTCATATAGAGTAGGCCTACACAATGAATGATACAAAAATAATCCTGAGAACATGAGAATATCAATATATTGATTAACCATGTGTAATGTAAACATTTAATATTGGTCCTAAATGTAAAAAAAAAAATCTAAAATCTTAAACTGAATTGTAAACCTTTATTGATATCTAAATCTTTTTTCTTAAATCTTTAAGAAAATACCCCCTTGCAGTATCAAAATAAAGCATCCTTCCTAAAAACCTGTGTTATCTATTTCTTTATTGGCTCTGAGTTATTATTAATAACAATTGATTAAACCTACTAAATGGATGGTTTGTAATCATAGATCCCTGGTAGGGCTGGGCAATATATCCATTTTATATCGATATCGTGAGATATATATGAGACTAGATATCGTCTTAGATTTTGGATATCGTAATATCGTGATATGGCATAAGTGTTGTGTTTTCCTGGTTTTAAAGGCTGCATTGCAGTAAAGTGATGTCATTTTCTGAACTTACCAGACTGTTCTATTATTTGCCTTTCCCCACTTAGTCATTATATCCACATTACTAATGATTATTTATCAAAAATACCATTAAATACCAGTAAATATTTTGTGTAAGCACCAATAGTCATCCCTACTATATTGTCGCAATATCAATATCGACGTATTTGGTCAAAAATATCGATATTTGATTTTGTCCATATCGCCCAGCCCTAATGCTGCTATACAGTACTTGAAACTGTCTTGAAATTTTCACCTTTGATATTTTCATATTGTAGGCTAGGCCTATATTTATTTATTTTTTCTCTATAGTTTCACTTGAAATGTTCATTTTGCATTAAAGTTCTTAATACAATGAAAATGATGAGAAATTAGACATTTGTAAAGTATTTAATTCACACAGGAGTAGGCCTATGCAAAAATAGGCTTTACCGTGTGGTTATTTTATATAGACTAATTATTTATTGAATTACCAGAAAACATGCTCTATCATGATATACAGTTTATCGTTATTGAGATATTACATTACCTATACTGTGATAGAAGATTTTGGCCATATCACCCAGCCCTAATCCCTGTGCACCAGGCTGATCTGCTGAGTTGCAGAGTGGGGATTAAGGATTTGGGGGTTTGAAAGTACTTTGCTGTCTGCAGACTTCCCCGGTTCGATCCGTCTCAGTGTCACTCCCCTCTCCTCTGTTCGGGACCGGGAGGAAAATTAAAAGGACACGATGAGCCAGAAAGTCGTGCTCATCACCGGCTGCTCGTCTGGCATCGGACTAGCACTCGCTGTTCACATCGCTAGCGATCACAGGAAGAGATTCATGGGTATGTTTGTCTTTGCTACAAAATTGTGACAAGTCAAAGCGTTCATGTATTGCATTTCTAAGAACCCCCCCTGAAAATTGTATCCTGTAGTTACAATACAGTACAATACAATAGTTACAATACATTTATCATAATAACCTTGTGTCATGTCTTTGCTGTGGCTTACCTGTGTCTATTTTGTCTGTCTTGTGTGTGTGCATGCGTGTGTTGTTTGTGTGCGTGTATCCTGTGTAGTGTACGCCACCATGAGGGACCAGAGCAGGGGTAAGGACCTGGTGGAGGCCGCAGGTCGGACCTTAGGGCGCACCCTGGAGATCAAACAGCTGGACGTGTGTGACGAGAAGTCCATCAAAGACTGTGTTGACAGCTTGCCTGAACGCAGGGTGGATATTCTCAGTGAGCGCCCAACACTTTAGTCCATACCGAGAATATCTTACATTTCCAGAAACACTGTTGTTATCCTACCCTATAATAATAATAATAATTATTATTATTTTAAATACATGTTCATGTTCATACTCCCCTGCAGTCAGTAACGCGGGCATGGGTCTGATCGGGCCCATCGAGTGCCAGTCCATGGAGGAGATGAAGGCCGTCATGGACACCAACTTCTTCGGCCTGGTGAGGCTGCTGAAGGAGGTGCTGCCTGACATGAAGAGAAGGAAGCGTGGACGCATTGTGGTGATCGGCAGTGTCATGGGAACCCAGGGTAAACAACAACAACAGCTATCTGCTAATGGTCCTGTGTAGCTCAGCTGGTAGAGCAAGGCATTAACACTACCAGGGTTAGGGGTTTCATTCCCACTGGGGCCACCCATGCTACGATACCACCGTGAGTGGATACACATCCACTCACGGTATTGTTAGGACACTTTGGATAAAGGTGTCCACCAAATAGCGTACAAATACAGAATGAGCATAAACAAATACATCTTAATCTTCTTCCAATAGTGGAATCTCTTCCAATAGTGATCCTGTACTTCAATTGTTCTCAGACTCACTCCGTAGGTCTCTATGGACACAAGACTCTACTAAAAGAATGAAGGTCAACATGTCTGACAACATAATTTTTCTTTGCCTTGCAGGAATCTTATTCAATGACATCTACGCCGCATCCAAGTTTGCTCTGGAAGGTTTCTGTGAGAGCTTAGCAGTACAAGCACTCAAGTTTAATGTGAAGTAAGAGACCACTGGTGCTTATAGCGCCACAACACTGAGGTTTAATTTAGAGCACAGCTGCTTGTAAAGTCAACACTAACATTATCTGGTAGTTTACTGTGTTGTGATACACCGTAATTGGACCCATGAGAACAGTCATCTACCTAGAGCACATTTCCCCCCTGCAGGCCTGAACATGCTAATAAATAGCTGTGGCTTATCTTTCCATAACACTAACATCTATCCATCCATCTGTCCAACCATCCATCCTTCCACCCACGCAACCATCTACCAATTCATCCATCTACCCATCATTTCATCTACCCACCCATCCCTCCATCCCTCCACTTCTCCACCCACCCCTCCAGGGTCAGTGTGATCGAGCCGGGTCCGGTGCTGACAGAGTTTGAGCGGAAGGTGTATGATGAGGGCATGAAGATGGACCTGACCAAGGCCGACAAAGTGACCGCTGACATGTTCACCAACACCTACCTGAAGAACTACAAGCAGATCTTCGAAACCTTCGGGCAGACTGCCGAGGACATAGCAGAGGTAGAGCATGGTTCATATTATTTGATTGACAGGATAGTGTAGAGGCTAGGGCAGGGGTGTCAAATTGACAGCCCTGGTGGTGGTTCAATTCGGCCCTGGGGGCAATATGATCAAATATGAAGAAACAGGTCAGTACATTTCAGTGAAAAAAGCAAAACAAATGTTTTTAACCAAGCACATATAACATCATCAGAGTAGGCTAAGAAAAGAAAAACAGGTATATCAAATTGATCAAATATATTTATCAATATATTGTAATATTTGTCCACAGATGCGACACAGAGGCTCCTCATAATTCAGAAGCAGGTTAAAAAACTGCCAATTGCTAATTTCAACTTGCAAGATGTCCCTGTCAAAGAGAAGAAAGGTTGATACAGAACAAATCATTTTTCAAGATGTTTGGAAGAATAATAAATATATATTTATTCACTGAAATCAGTGGAAACCCAACCTGCCTAGTGTGCAAACAACAAGTAGCAGTTAAAAAATAACATAATATTCGCCACCATTACGATACCCACGGGGAAAGTTATGACAAATATACCAGTGAACTTTGTGAAGAATTGTATATTTTCAAGCATATCAGAAGCGTTTTTTTTAGTCCGGCCCCAATGAAGTAGCATTGTCTATTATGGCCTGCAACCTCGAATGAGTTTGACACCCTTGGGCTAGGGTGTTTGACTCCCAGCCCAAGGACACTGGGTTTGATCCCCAATGTCCAGGGCCTACCTGTAGATATCCATCCTTGAGCAAGATTCCTAACCCCCTACCTCCTTAAAGGGGAATTTTGCCGCTTTTCAACCTCATCTCTATCTATCCACATTAGGGATATAGTGTTAAAAAATGCCTGCAGTTGTTGCCAATGCTCTCTGTGTCTCTGAGGCACAGCTCAGCACAGATGCAAAATCTTACCCCAACTCCGTCAAGATGACGGAGTACTACTTTACCTACTTACTATCCACATTGAAATGATACAAAACCGGTTGAAAAGTGGCAAAGTTCCCCTTTAATGACATGTAAAATGCATTCACTTCATTCTAAATTCACTGTCTAACCCCTTACTTACTTACTCCTCTTCATCCCGATGGGATATAAGGCTACAATTCACTCTCTCCACTGCACACTGTCCCCTACCTGATGCGTAATGACCTGTATCTGAATTAACTATAAGCAAAAGTATCTGCAAAATGACTAAATACTAAAACAGTTTTTTCAGTATCTTTTCGTTAATTATCTCTAGTATATCAATATCTTGACTTCTTTTCTATCAGATGTTAATATGCTGTGTTTGTCTCATTGTTTTCTCTTTCTCAAGCATACAGTGAAAATCATCACGATGGTAGACCCTCCGTTCCGCCACCGGACCAACGCACTGTACCTGCCCAGCGATACCTTCTACAAGATGGTGTTTGAGCACGACATAGTCTTCAACACCACGCTTAACTTCCTCAAGCTGCTTCCCTGGATAAACCGCAAGAGCTTCACCTTGGACAAGAACACGTCGTAGAACTGACTTTTGTTGTTTGGTTGTTTAGTTATGTGTTTAGTATATAATGTTTGGTTAAATGTGTGTATTTAGCATATTTTGTGTTATGTATGTGTATAAAAGTACAGACTCTTTCATATTAGTAGTTCTCTATGTATCATTTTGCATTGTCTTGTTTTTAGGTCCCCAAATGTTAAGCATAATTCTCTAATGTTGGCTAATTTAAACAACTGACAATTCAAAATGGGAATTGATTTTCAGGGAAAGACAGGAAATAAAATGTTTTTACAGACCAGCATTCCAGAGATTTTAATCAATATTGGATTGATCAAGACCTTTAAAACATTATATAGACCTATGTTTTACAGGCTTTTAATATTTATTAGGCCTACTAATTGTGTTTTGTTTGGATGTTTAAATATTTTATAGACATGATAAAAGTGCATATGTTTTGGAATTGGTTAAGTATTGTTGTGTGTGTGGTTGGTGTCTGGTTTAAGCAGCCTCACCTGGCCTTATTCAAACTGATTAGACTCTGGGGCTGGGTGAGGCTGCACACCTGTGGTGCATCCAGTAATCAAGGCCCACAGGTTAAACCAGCATCACCACACACACTCAGGAGGAGGCTGACATGGCAGCACAATACCACCTGCTCAGACATGGAGCTCTTACTATGTCGCTTTGGACAAAAGTGTCTGCTAAATGCCCTAAATGTAAATGAGCCCATCTAGTGAGTCTTTACTTCCCAGGACTCAACAGCGCTCTTCAAGGACCAGATTTCATTATACAACTCTCAGTTCCTCCTTGCTGCAGTCCTCCTCCAGGGACTTGAACTCCCCCTCCTCCTCCCTCTCCTGCAGCTCCTGGGCCAGCAAACCCAGGCGATGCTGGAGATCGCCACCCGTAATGCGGAGGAGTTCGTGCAGGCTTTCTTGGAGGTGTTTGAGGGCCCCACCAGGGCGTGCGATTGGCCCCCTGTCCAGTGGGGGGTCCGGCTGCTCCCCCTGGTGGAGGAGAAAACTCACAACGGTAAGTTATAATTATCGAAATACTACTGTTGTGTCACGGAATGTAGTTTTAAGCTTTTTTTTTTTTTTTTGTAGGTGAGAATTTAGTTGTTTAAACTTCAAATCTGTGGTCGATTTTACCAAGATGGAGCCTACTTGAAAATGTGCTCAGACGTTTTCGGAGACGGCCTGCATGCCTCGACCGGGCGGGCAGCGCTCATGGTACCCCGGAGAAGAGCCTCATCTCGGCAGGTTCTTTTAAAATGTGCCGCTGGCTCTGATGCCTCTAGTGGTTCAACATGAGATGTAATTCATTAGATTGGCTGAGGGCAAAGTTAAGGTTCATAACTTTTATCTTTTTACTTAACTTTAACATTGTACTAGAGCGCTGTCTTGGTACTTGACCGAATTGCTTGCTTGTCTTTATTCCCTATTGTACACGTTATAGGCCTACATGTTATAATGGCTATTATTGTGCATTATGCACGCTTGTCTTCAGATGCCTTGCAGTAGCACTGAGGGGAAAGGTTTTCTGTTTATGTAAACATTTCTTCTGCGGCTCTCAAGGGGTGGAATCCTGATGCGGCACCACCAGCACAGCGGAATGCCTCATGGCCAACAAGGCGAACAAAGCCGGCCCCCGCTCCTCTGGACAAAAGTGTCTGCTAAATGTAAATGAGCTCAGCGTTACCAGTGCCTCAATTTCATAGCTCCATCCATGGGCTTTTTTCCGGGGCAGCATCAGGACCAGCATGTTGATGCTGGTCCTGGATAGCCTTAAGGCTGGTTTCAAGGACGCTCTATAAAAGAACATGGTGGGGACATGGCTGTTCATTTGTGCATACCTTTGTACAGGACTTTTGTCCTGTTATGTCTTTTTTTTCATGTTTGATTGTTATCTTTATTGCTTATTTGTAATCAACTATTCTAAATCTGAATTGTGAAGTATACATGATTAAAGTTCTTTCAAACATCTGACCTGTTTGGTGCTTGAGAAGGTTTCTATTTCTTTAATTGCTTGATGGGCAGTGTAAGAGCACACCCAGGTTTTGAGTCAGTGACTGTAGCCTACATGATTACTGCATCATAGACTTGAAATGTGTCTGTCCTGGTTAATGACTATTGTGTGTGTGTGTGTATATATATATTAATGCTGTGACAGATGAGGTACAGGTACTTCTTGCATTAATGTATAAAACTGCAATTTTTTTCTAGGTCTACCAAGTACATACACATGGGTAGACGGGTGTCGCAAATCCCCTTGCTACCTGCCTTTGAGTGACTTCGTCAGGGCTCCTCCAATTGAAAGGACGCGGGTGTATAATGGAAACCGGTTTATTGTAGTTGCAGAATGGTTTGTTGGCAGAGCAGGTGGTATCCTGCTGACATGTCAGCACTCTCGCCTGAGTGTGTGTGGTGATGGCTGGTTTAACCTGTGGACCTTGATAACAAGATGCCCCACCCAGCACCAGTCTAGGCTGCGTTTCCCGAATGTACCTTAAGCCAAGTGTGTCGTGAAATCGCTCTTGAAGTATACCTTGAGTTCCCGAGCTGTTTCCCAAATGTAGGCCTACCTCAGCGCCAAGTGTGTCGTGAATGGAAGATTTTCACGAGTGGTCCGGACCACTCGTGAAACTCTCTTGGAGATCACCAGCACACAATGTTATCGATTCCCATCATGATGGAAATAATTATATAAAAACGATATATATAAACAAAGAAGCTAAATGTATATTTTTGTTTTTGTAATGTTTATTTGTATGTAGTTTCTGACTGTGTGGTTAGTCTATATTTCACAGATATTAGGCAATTGACAGATCTTTATTATACATGTTTTATATATATATACACACCCGTAAAGTATACCACCGCAGCATAGACAGCGGGTGAACTTTTTGCTTGGGAAGGCTCGGTTCATTAGGGAAGGCTGAGTGCGAGTAACACTCGCACTCAGAGTTGATATATGATGATATATGGTTTGATATATCTTCATTATACTATCAGAGGCCGGCAGGAAACATTTTGTGTGCGCGCCATCTCCACCTCAAGTGAGGTGAACTCTACCTTGAAGCAGCTGCTTCAAGGTAGAGTTCGGGAAAGACTCGCGAAGTGTAAGGTCTACCTTGAAAAGTGTCTCTTGAAAACCTTCGTGAAAACTATTTTATATTTTATATATATATATCAAATATATTGTTTTATATATATATATATATATATATATATATATATAATATATATATATATACAGCACCGTAACGCAAACATGTGGTCCGGGCCACTCGTGAAAACCTTTTCACGGAAGGTAGCCTGTTTTATTCACCACTCTCTTGCCTTCGCCATCATAATCCACAAGGAACCCAAAGTGATTCCAAACGCCAGACCTGCTGGATATGTTGTGGATAAAACTATTACTTCTAAAAGAGAGAGAGATTGGAGAAGGCCATGGTTTGAAGGACAGAGACTTTATTCTGGACAACAAAGCCGAGTTAAATTCTGCAGAATCAAACTGAGGGAGTCTTAACAGTCTCTCCCTTATATCCTGTATTCAGGAATGTTTTCAATGCACTCATAGCCCACTGCAACCAATAGGATCCTGTAACCTTTAGAGAGTTTCCTATTTGAAGATGCTGCTTTACTTGTGGCTCAGAATACCCTGTTGAGGCCATATTTCACATACCTGTTGGCTAACTTCCAGCACCTGTTCGTATGCATGTAACACAGTGAGTCTGGTAAACAACTTCTATGGCTTAGAATACCTCATTGGACTGTTGAGGTGTTGGCTTACAGTTAACCATTCTAAATCCAACAGCCCTTCACCTAGATTCTACACATCACCTGTTGTTTACATCAAGACTAATGATTCAAAGAATAATTCCAGTTATATATTGATCAGACAATGACTATACTTTCTCAAAAATATGTCAGTAATTATCTCCTACATTCCCGCCTTCGGGGCTTACTAAGTCCCGAAATTATTATTTATCACACTCAATGATTATATAGTAAGATAATTACAATCATTCTATTTGTCATCTCATAACATTTTACAATTTTCTGGAACTCTTTTTACATATCTTCTTTTCAGTAGAATCATTGTACAGAATCAGTGATCTTCATGTAATGGTGTATTTCATGCATATGCGGGATTTTGGACAGTGACGTCATTTCTTCTTTGTCTTCAGATTATCAATGGATGTAAAACTCATTGTGAAGAGGTTACTAGCACATTCACACATGAGCCTTTTCAAAAAGTCAATTTGTCTTCAGAGTTTAAGCCATTTCCGGCCCATCCTCCTTGTCGTCATCTTTATTATGGTCATCTTCTCTCACATATTCCCATTCTAACCCCTTTGACTCATCATCTACATCTGCCATTATAGAAACCATTTGTTTAGCCATTCTAGATGCTATCACAGATCTGAATATGGGAATACAACAACAGAAGCTTAACCCCAGTATTACCAGTATTGAAATTCCTATGTTTAACATTGTTTCCCCATTTCCCCAAATGTATCCACTTAAACCAATCTTAACCATGTCCCACATTATCCATCCTTATTAAACGGAGCCCGGCCGTGTTTTACAGATTTTAAATTGCAAAAGCATCGATAGACAGTCCAATTCATCGTCTGCTCTGCCCCGCACTGGGGCAGACAGCACGTTGCCTGTCTGTCATAAAGGCTGCCTGGACAGTGAGCGCAGTGGCACTGAGAACATTATGTTTCACAAGATTGAAGCTATGTTTTATTTTCCCCAAAAAATATTTATATACATAGGCCTATATTTAAAAAAAAATTGTTTTATTTTATTTTTTTATGAACCGTTCGGTTTGCATGCGTATTGAACCGAGAGCCCCGTACCGAATGATTTGATACGAATACGTGTACCGTGACACCCCTAATATATACATACATATACATTACACTATGCAGGACTTTAAATTGGTAGAAAAGTTAACGTGTCCTGGCCTTGGTAGTGTTTGATAGAATAGATTGAGATTCTGTTCTCCACCAGCAGAGGGCGGTACTGCACGCCTCGCAGGCCTTATGAAGACGTGCCACACGGCGGCTCAGACACACGGGCATCCGGGCTGCGTGTGACGCTGCATCCGGTTAAATGTGCAAAAATGTTGCTCAGAATGGGAGTTACACTTTAAATGAATCACTTGTAACGCTCATGTGTTTCGCCTATTAACGACAACAACAACAACCCCCACACACTCTTCGTCGTCGTGGTCTTCTTGGTACTAAACCAACGCCAGCGACGCCATGCCGGGGACCGGTGCTCATTGTTAGGGGGTCGAGCCATGTTCCCACCAGACCGACCAGGCCGTCGTCCTCCTCCTCGGTGTTGTGACTCGCTTTCTTTACGGGGACCACAAAGCTACTAGCAGCTAGCATGCTAACTAGCCTGCTGCTAGCCTAGCCACGCTCTTTTTTTGTATTTACCTTTACTTTGTGTTGTGTGCGTGTGTGTGACATGTTGCATGGACCCTCTGTGGCATTCCATGCGGCGGCGGGCGTTTAACCGGACGAACGGCGGGGTTTTTGACAGTTGGAACGGCTTCTAAACTGTAAAAACGGCGGTTAGCGCGCTAGCCGGAACAGCAGCTGTTTTACTAGCGAGGGGGACGAGATTTGTTTGAGTGACTGCTTAAAAGGGACCTCCTTCCCCCGCTGTCTTTAAGGATATCGTTTTCGTTTCGTTTTCACGGTTCAGTTGTCGTTTAATAAGAAGAAGCGGTCCTCCTCCGCCGCCATGGCGTCGTCCTCCGGCAACGACGACGACCTGACCATCCCGCGCGCGGCCATCAACAAGATGATCAAGGAGACGCTGCCGAACGTGCGCGTGGCGAACGACGCCCGCGAGCTGGTGGTGAACTGCTGCACGGAGTTCATCCACCTGGTCTCCTCGGAGGCCAACGAGATCTGCAACAAGTCCGAGAAGAAGACCATCTCCCCCGAGCACGTCATCAACGGTCAGTTGTTGCTTCACTTTGCCCATTTCCCTTCCCCACTGTTCAGTACACGGACTGACTGCACGTGGCTTAATTGGATAGTCCTTAATTGCATTTTCAATTTCAACACCCCACTAAGGGATCATTTAGTTTGCGGCCAGGTACACACACACACTATGTAAAGCCCTTTGGGTATTTTGAAAAGCGCTATATAAATGCAATGAATTAAGGAACAATATCCACAACACAGCATCTTAAGGATGTGCTGGGGGGGGCAGTCTCAGTGAATGTACTGATGTGTTGTTTTGATCTGTGGGTCATGTGTGTTGTGTTGCAGCTCTGGAGAGCCTGGGCTTTGGCTCATACATCACCGAGGTGAAGGACGTTCTGCAGGAGTGTAAATCCGTCGCCCTGAAGAGACGGAAGGCCAGCTCCCGACTAGAGAACCTCGGCATTCCAGAGGAAGAGCTCCTCAGGCAACAACAGGAGCTGTTCGCCAAGGTGAGGCCTGTCACGGCACCTTATTAAAGTGGTGTGACGCCAGATTAAACCGGTTCAGAAGTAATTTATCATCCTCCTCAAGTATGTGAAACCATTACAAACATTACCTAGTCAAATGACATGGTTTGACAACATACTGTATTAACAAAGGGGTGCGGACATGCTTCACAACAAAGGTAAGCATGTCAATTGTTTCACCCCTTGATACAGTAGCAAATGTTTTATTATCATTATCATTACATTTTCCATTTTCTTTCTCATTTCAACACACAGAAACAAAATACAACACATCTGCAACAGCTACGTACAATACCAGTGATGTGGAAGTTACTTTCAAAATGATGATTACTCCCATGTGAAAGTAATAAGTTAAGAAATTACTGTATGTATCTGGTAACTATATTACTACTTTTGTGTTACTTTCACAGACATAGGCAGAAGTCCGCGTCTCACTCTTACTAAAGGAAGAGTGTGCATATGACAGCGCTGCGCCAAACCGAATAACAGCATCGTTATTACATGTATCTGCCTATTTTCATTGTGTTATCATTTAGCCTGACTTACAATAGCTAAACCTCCATGTCGGTCCATACACGAGTGTAATAATTGTTTTGATTCAAATCGGCAAATGTCGGCAAATACGGTCCATTTACTTTTGTAGCACGTTACCCCACACTGTACAATACAACAAAGAAACCACGCTAACAAAACAAAGTTAATTAGACTGTGCTGGCAATAATTGTATGTCCCCTCATGATTTCCACCATAGTCTGCCATCTAATTTATTTGGGGGCAGAACCTTTTTAAGCCGTGCTTCTGTGGTCTCTACCCTGTGTGTCACCGTTCATCATTCTGTAGTGAAAGCTGTGATCTGATTGGCTGCGTGTGTTCTGTGTTCTGTCTCCAGGCCCGCCAGCAGCAGGCAGAGCTGGCCCAGCAGGAGTGGCTGCAGATGCAGCAGGCCGCGGAGCAGGCTCACATGGCCGCCACTTCGGCCAGCGCTGCCCAACAAGCCGGCTCCTCCCAGGATGAAGATGACGACGATGACATGATATGATGAATTAGTTTTTCCCTCAGGGGAGGGTTTTGGGAGCGGTTAAACCCCACACTATGGCCAACCCCCCTAGCCCCTTTCACATGGACGCACAGCATAAACCGCCCAGCGACCTGAGATGTGTTAATTGAATGAAGCGTAATGTCTGTCGGTTTGGCACCAGAAGTGCACGGAGGCACGGACACTTTGAACCAGCAGGGGGCGTGCTAGCTGTAGCTGTGTGTTTTGTTTATTCCTTTTTTCTTTTTGGAAGCAGTACCCGAACAAACTGCAATGTTTGGAAATATGGAAAAATGTTTATAAATTCATCTCAACTTC
>OMKN01032458.1:1095-16944 GCA_900302345.1 Melanonus zugmayeri | reverse complement strand
TGGTCTTCTGGTCTCAGACATCGAGAAATGGTAGAAGAGAATCCAAATGAGCTAGACTGGTGGAGAGACCTATGGGGTAAGAGGGAGAGAGAGAGAGAGAGAGCGCAAGAGAGAGAGAGAAATAGAGAGACAGAGGGAGCGAGAGAGAGAGAGCAAGAGTGAGAGAGAGAGAGTCAGGGAGAGCGATAGCGAGGGGGTATGTTTTACTGCAAACAGACCTGGAGGATTTAATCACAGTAAAACACTAAGCTCTCATCGGGGGTACGGAAACATTTTATGAGAGCAGCTGTGTCACCGCAACCAAACTCTGGAGCCCAAACAGTCCCCCCCGACCTCCTGCTGCTGTATATTTACTGTTTACTACTACGCAGTCGTTCAGGGGCCGCCTTTATCCAAAGCGACTTACAGTGAGTTTAGATGCATGTCATTTTAGGTCATCGTGCTCATGAAGGATGCCTACTGGACACGTGGACTGTGGCTATTGGAGGATCGAACCCAGTACCTTCAGGCTGGGAATCGAACCCTGCCCCTGCATATATGTGTAGTGTATGCTATATCATAGACCAGATGTCAGACGTTGACTATCTCTTGATCCCTCTCTCACAGCCCTCTCGGTTTTATGATTGAGGCGATTCGTTTCGGCTAAAATGATAATAATCCAAGTGTTGTTTGGCACAAACTTTTTCATTTTTAAATATGGACGCAATTAATAGGATAATGTGAACAGGACAAATGCATATTTCTAAAGGCTTTCGTTAAAGCTGAGAAACACACACGAAGACAGGAGATTTTTTTTGCGGCAGCTTGGGATGGACTGATCCTCTCCGCACGGCAGATGGCTGGAATGGTTGAAAAAAAAAACATTGGAAATCGACACCAATGAGTTAAACCCAAGTAAGCGTTCACACAGATTTCATCCACCATAGAAGCCATGCTGGCTCTAATGCCATGGTCCACTGTCTGTTTTGTTCTCTCTCTCTTTCTCGCTCTATCTCTCTCTCGCTCTCTCTCTCTCTCTATATATATATATATATATATATATATATATATATCCCTCTATCTCTCTCTCGCTATCACTCACACACACACACACACACACACACACACACCCACGCACACGTACACAGGTGGACACACACACATGCACGCACGCGCGCACATGCACATGCGCGGACATATAGACGAATATGCAAGTGTGAGTATCCTGTATGTGCATGCATTTAAGGTGACCTTCGTGTGTGTCTTTTAATAAACTCAGACGGTCAGCACTTTTTGGTCTGCTCTGCGCTATCAGGTGGACGACTCCACATCCAACTGCAAAGTAGTCTAGTAACTAGCAAACTCACGTTTGATACCATAAGGAGATCAGTCTCCTAGCAACCGTTGCGGTTGTCTCAGGCTCAAGGTATATGGTCCAAGGGAAGGATAGTTTCATATGCATCTGGCTTCTGGAGACGTTTAAGAGCTGAATACAAGGCAACTTAAAACAAGGACTCCACTGTGTGCGTTCTCTAACTGAATTTCATTGTGTTGCTGCTGCAATCTGCATTTTTCTCAATAAGAGATCAATATATAGGTTATTCCACAATAATACCCCTACCAACTTTAAAGTAAAAATAAAGAAATGAATCATGAGACACAAATGCTTAATCCAAAGTATGCCACTGCTTAGGCCTATGTAAAACCTTCGTCCATCTTTAAGCTCTCATTTAACTATTCATGAGCAAGATTTTCTGCTTGAAGGCCTAGCTCAGAATTTATGACACGATATCAAGGACCATTCATTTCTACCCAACAATAAATATGTTCTACCATAGGCGAACACACATGAATGATCATTGTAGATGTGCAAATGATATATTAACAGATTTGTTGAGTGTCAAATCCAACCTAGCCTACATATTTCTTGCCACCTGGACATTTTAAAGCTCAACATTTTGCATTGCATTTAACGAGTCGTCCACATGGTTTCAGGTATGCTTGTATAAACTGTACACTGTATAAACAGTCTGCTCTAAACTTTGGAATATAATCTGGGTAGAGATAGAGAAAACAAGTGCGTTGGAAACGGAGCCGTGGCTGATAGCCAGGGCTGGACAACAGCGCCACCTACTGGAAGCTATGCTCCAGCTACAAGGCTTCAGAGACCCATGTGGTGGGATTTCATTGTTTATTTTATATAAAGAGATAATTATCGTTCAAGCTTGGATCGATGACTATCGACCACCACAACTATTTGCCATGGTTTTGGCTCGAATCGTTGTATTTGCTAGACTGGCTGGTTCATTTATTCATGACTGGGAAAAGTAATTTGATTAGAAAAATAAAACAAACAGAGAGAAATAGGCTACTCCTCACAAATATGTTAGGCTTTTGCAGTTCCAATGGTGCATAGACATCATCATCTTTGTCATCATTAACTCTGATAATATGAGTGACTGTGGGTTTTGAATATGGGTTTATGTGTTTGTACCTACATAAAAAGTTTCTACATAAAAAGCTGAAACACAAATCCTGAGCTTTGCCGAACTCAAAAGAGATCCGAGTTATAAGCATCTTATATTTTTACGACCTTAACAGGCTATCAGCCTTTTTTTAAGTCAAACTATCTGACCTCAAATGTGTCCAAAAGTCCAAATCAAAAAGACAAACAATTGTGCTCAACCGGAATTTAATTTCCTCTTGAATTCAGGATTATATAATAACCACGCCCAGCTGTCTATCACTGTAATGACACAACGATAAGACGAGATAAGAACAAAAAGAGGGCGTTGCTAGTATTGTCAGAATAGCCTTGCACAGTTTGAAAGTCACGGCATATGAACCAATAACAGGAAGCACGTCCCACTCCAACACAAGTACAAAAAACAGTCATATATTCATATTTTCTTATCTAATGAAGTATAAAAGAATATTTTACATAAAAAACAACAACATTTACAACAATTTACTCATCAGCTATTTACCATGCAGTATATTTCAGTAATAGGCTATACTATTCTATATATTATACAATAGGCCTTCTTCCTGTACTAAGGTTGGGCAGCACATTGGACGTCATTGAAAAACGACATCGTTTGGGTCTGTAGGAGTTTGTGACACGACGAAAGGGCTTGGACTTAATCACCGAAGAGCTCCGTCGGTTTATATTCACTGTGAAACATAACCGTCAATGGGTCCCAACTGCTCACAATGCAAATTTCTGACACATATCCATGAATATGATCCTCAATCTGTTGGCGGTGTGTTGTATGGTTGGCCAACACACCCGACGCCGCTGTGTAGGAGTGGTGCGAGGGCAAGAATGGTGAGATCGTTCTGTGACACAATGATATTTTGCATTTGGGTTTATAGATATCTTTTATTCTGTTCTACTCTTTGCTATTGTACTCTATGAAACAAAAAGAGTAAGACAACAACACATCTTATGGGTTTTCATGAGATAAGCTTTTAAGTAGTAAAGTATATTCTATTCTATTCTACAAAACAAAGAAGATAATGACACAGATGCTTACCCTACTACCATAACCATATGGGTTATAAGATGGGGTTTTAACAATATTCTATTGTTTTCTATTCTATGCAATGCAACAAAGAAAACAATGACACATATTTATTGGATTATAGCATAAGATAAAGTCTCAATTATATTCTAAAGTAAAGTTGTTGCGCCTATGTTATTTCTTAATCATCCTAACATTGCCACACTGACCTAATACCGTATATAATTAGAACCTTAGCAAGGAGAGAAATAGCGCTAGCATCAAACACCTGCACCATCACCCTCACATCATCATTACGATGAAACATTCAAAATCTGTCACCTGTCATGTGACTGCAGTCGATCGATACCGGCACATGATGATCAATAATCGTTGATGGATTGGTGCTCACATGCCCTGGAGGATAATTTATCCAGGGATAGTCCTGGAGCAAGCGATATAATATATTATATACCATAAATAATATAACATAAATACAAGATATAGACCCACAGCAGCAGATCCTTGGTCTGACACAAGGCGACCTTGATTAGTCTTGGTTGGTCAGCATGACAACAGTGTTCCCAGACCCCTCCTCTTGACAGCTGGGCTGTTCATATCTTTATCACGGGACTGGATTGTGTTGTATTGACTAGTCCACAAAACAAGGCAATACGTGTATTTCACCACAGACCCAGGCCACAATATATTCCATGTTGAGTTCGTTTTTTAATAGGCTATTACCCTTTATCACAACTACAGTCTTGAACAGGAACCTCTGACAGACATTTGGATTAAAGTTGCCATTAACTCTAATCCTAATCCTAATCTGTTGAATGGGAGAGAAGTAACTTCTTCAAAACCCAGTGGGAACAAGAAGAAAACCCTGAGAAGGGAAGAATAAAAAAGGTGTGCCTTTTCTTGGATAGATAAAAGTTAAATGGATCCTCGGTGAGTCGACAGAAAATGGAGAAAAAAAATATGGAAAAACCCCCCGAAATTAAAGTACATAAAAACTACGATTCCTCGATTGGCATATAAAATGTGGAATATTTCGTTTTGTGTGAGTATGTCAGGGTCTGTGTGCGTGTGTGTGTGTGTGTGTGTGTGCGTGCATGTGTGTGCGTGCGTACGTGCGTGTGTGTACAGTTTTATGTAGTAAATGGCCATTACACCGAAAAAACAAAGTGATAGACTTCACTATACAATATTTTACAACATCCTATTATAATTTCAACTAAAGCCCCTTAACCATAATGTATTTTTTGTACCATGTTTACAGAAACATATTTGTTGATTCACAAGAATACTACCAGTTGACTGAACTCAAAGACAATAATATAATAGAAACATTTTATAGAAAAATGTTATAGAATATAGAATAGAAGATGTGTGTATTCTACAACTTATATCTGGAGGGTTAGAGAATCAACTTGTTGTTTTAAAACATATAAATGTAACTGATTGTTTCCTGGTTTCAATTATTCCCAAATGGTTAATTCGGATTTGTAGTTGAACAAATAGGCCTACGACACTCGATCAAGAGTATGAAGAAGCAAGATCTCCACCTTGTGGTCACACTTAGGGAAGGGTCCTAAAATAAGAATTAATCGGGGCTGATTTGTATTATTATTATTATTATTTCCAAATATATTTCCAAAAGGAGATATATGCAATCCCACATATGAGTACACATAGGCCCATATCTACCTGAATACTGTAGAAATTAACACTGACATTTTGAATATTATTTAGAGAGTATTCATTATTATTTACAGAGTAGGCATGTGGTGATATTAAGACACAAACCAAAGAGCTCGTAAAGGCCTGGCATCTGTCAATGTCGACAGAACGAAATTAAATCAGGCAATGCATTAAAGTGTGATAGTTGATTTGCCAAAACATCTGAGACAATTGCAATGATATGTGTTTTCATTCATTTCGTTTCAGTAAATTAACATTTACCTTCAAAGTGTGTCGAAAAAAGTGAATCGCCGAGCTGTGGCATTTTTACTGTAGGATGTATTCCTGTATAGATATTTATAACTATAAGTATTTGGTAGCTTATTACACTCACTGGTTCTGTAGCCACCACGTGGACTTTTCATTGTCATGTTTCATGGACCGGCGTTGCATTGGCGCAGGGTGAACACTAGAGGGCGCTGAAGGATCTCTGTCCACCCTGACCCTTTTCAGATAGGTGCTGTTCATATCCTCCACACACCACACATAAAAGTAACATTTGTTCCATTATATTATACTATATATTATTATATATAAAATAGTATTATATTATTATATATTATATATTATATTTAAAGTAACACCTTTAAGTAAGATCAGTTATGTCCTTCTGTAACACAGAGAAAATTATACATGCTCTCATATCCTCCCACCTCGATTACTGTAATGCCTTGCTCACTTGCCTAAATAATCGAGCTTTGGAGCAGCTCCAAATGATTCAAAATTCTGCAGCTAGACTATTGACCAAAGCAAAAGCGATTTTCGCACAACACACCGATTTTGGCTTCACTGCATTGGCTTCCTGTCTCTTTTAGAATCCATGTTAAAGTGCTTTTAATCAGATACAAGGCTCTGAATGATCTGGCGCCGGAGTATTGGGCTCCTCAGACCATACTGTCCAAACAGGACCCTGGGGTCTGCCAGGCGGGGTCTTCTAACTATTCCACAGTCCAGGTTAAAAACAGTCCAGTCCAGATTAAAAACAAAGGGTGATGGAGCCTTTGCAGTACTAGAACAGCCTTCCACTGAGCATCAGCTGACTCTGTTGCTGCTTTTAAATCTTAAAACTTTTCCTAGCAGCTGACAGACTACACTTCTGTGGTTATGAGCTGTTGGTTTTTATGTCTTATTATTATTATTATTATTATTCTTTTATTGAGAGTTCTTTGGGTGTGTGTCTATGTATATGCATATATGTAGACCTATATAGGTCTATGTATGTATGTATGTATGTATGTAGGCCTACTGTATATGTTTGTGTATGTGTATGTTTGTATGTATATGCATATATTTCATTAGAATTGCCTATGTTTCATTTTTTCTTTTATGAAATTCCTCACCTTGGAAAGCAAGGTTGTGCTCTAGTAGTAAAATTCTTCTTCTTCTTCTTCTTCTTCTTCTTATTATTATTATTATTATTATTATTATTACAGTATGCAGAGGTATGAGTAAGTAGCCTACACAAAGCCTACGTGGATCATATGGGCAAGAACAAACTGATTTGCTTTTTCAGAAGATTTGATTTGAGGGACTTGACTTTCTTGAAACTGTTTATGTTGTAGAGAGGCGTTAGTTTTTAAGAAAAGGTATACAATAGGTTATCTCTGTTCTTTGCGTGGGAGAGCTTGCTATATTAAGTATACGGCCCTATGAGATAAGATAAGATAAGCTAATTAATATAAAGATGATTAACCTACATGAATAAATAAGTCAGCTTATATCTACGCCTATTAGCTGGAGGTGTATATTGGTTTGCCACGCTCACTGATTGGGTTTTAGTGATCAGCACAGCGCTATCGATTCCTGAACATCAATTTCATTGGATCACAGAACTGGGAAAGGACCCTTGACGACTGGCTGCCCAGATTCTTACCCTACTACCCTAACCATACCGAATTGTATCCCTTAAATAAGGTCGTATACCCTTACTTAAATAGCCTACATACATTTAACAATTTATAAGGGATTATTCAAAGTGATTCCAAGTGATTATTCCATGGTCTACACATTGAACCCATACTGGATGGGAGGGGCCGCACCAGCTGGTCGGCACACACACACACACACACACACACACACACACACACCCGCACGCACGTACGCACGCACGCTTGCACGCACACGCACGCGCGCAATTCGTCCACGCATATAAATATTAATCGATCAATCGATCGGCACCCTGTCGATCAAAAGTAGGCCTATATTAGACCTATATTATAGCCTATTGTAAAAAAAAAAAGCCTACAACAGAGTTTAGAGAGATGCCATTTATTTTAAACAATATGTGTTATATGTAGCACGGGCAGGGGACGGTAGTTATTTCGGATGCATCTCATAGGATGAAGGCACCACGCGTCACCGACCGTATCCGTCCTAACGCGTTGGAGGAACAATAGGGTGGCGTTAGGACCCTGGGGCGACCGAGGCTTGTTTCCTTCTTTCATTGATTTGACAGCTTCTCCTGCGGTGCTCCAGCATGCTTCAACGCAGCCAACCCAACAGGGGTTGCGAGAAGAAAAAGGGGGACCTAGCAGCTGTTATGGGACCTAAGAAGTTTTGAAAGCTTTTTGGTTGCGTTAACCTACTATAGTAGTAGGCCTACCATGTCTGTCAAACGAGGCTGACCATCATTCGCGGCGTATTCAATCACCCACTGCGTTTATTGACAGTTCATTACGACAACCGAGAGGGAGGGTTTTTTTCTTCTGTGGATTTAAACGTGGTCTGAACTGCTAAATAAGTACGTTTGCACAAGGGGATGGTACGGTAAACAAGTTGCTGGTGCTCTTGTTACTGGTGAAATTGTCACTATAAACTCGAGGAGAAGAAACGACAAACACCGGTATAGCCGACTACTACGACATCGCTGCAGTAGTCGTCGTCACTTTTTGTTCATTGGGATTCTGTGTGTTCTTTGGAAAAACAGAAAACATGTCCCAAAGCAGAATTATCGAATTTGAACATTTTGACGACCGAGAGAAGAAGCACCGCTCCTCTAAAGCCGGCGCCTCCGGGTCCCACTCCAGCCTGCGGGGCAGCGGGCTCGTGCCCAGTCCCGCGCATAGCGCGCACTGTAGCTTCTACCGCGCGCGCACCCTCCAGTCCCTCACGTCGGAGAAGAAAGCCAAAAAAGTGCGTTTTTATCGCAATGGGGACAAGTACTTCAAGGGTTTGGTGTACGCCGTGTCCAACGACCGCTTTAGGTCCTTGGACGCCCTGCTCATGGAGCTCACTCGGTCCCTGTCGGACAACGTGAACCTCCCCCACGGAGTGCGCACACTGTACACCGCGGACGGGAGCAAGAAGATCTCAAGTCTAGATCAGTTAGTAGAGGGTAAGGTGCACCGAAGTACTGCTACAACAGCAGCGTTTTGTTTCCAATGTACGTCAAGCCAATCATGTAGCTCTGTATCCTCCATGGGTTGAACTACTTTCTTGGAAGGAAGTGCAATGAAACATGGTGGATGCAAGGTGTTTTAACATAAGCTGCTATGTCTTTTTTTTTTGACAGTGGATGGATTTCGTGAAACCCACGGGTCAATTAATTGGGAGGAACTAAACTGATCCCGTAGACATGAACATAAACTGTGTGACGTCACCCATCAGGTTCAAAAGTTACCATGAGGATCCCTATAGCGTCCAGCTACAGCTGCTCAGACACACCACTGAAAAGCCCCTAGAGAGGCTGGAATCACATTTGAGACCGCAGTTATGTTTTGTTATTCCTAGGTTCATGCATGTGCCTCGATAGCTACTGGTCTCAGTCAGGCTTAGTGAGAGTGTTTGTGTAATTTAGTGGTGTGTGTGTGTGTGTGTGTGTTAGTTTTGGAAAGTGTTCTGTTTATAGGGGAGTGATTGTGAATGGTAAACATCTGAATGTCAATGTCGCCCAAAGGCTCAAACAGAGCAGTAGGCTACAGGAAGCCAAATATGGAATAGTTTGTCCTTTCTCTTTCAGTTTTTTGTCTGGGTTGAATCATGGTAAAGAAAACAAAAAAACTCCAATGATGTTCCAACTGTTTTTATATTGCTCTTGTTTCAGACAAGAACCCCAGCGAGGCAAACAAAGAGATTTAATGGAGATGAGTCATGTCTTCGCTTCTCTGCTGACTCAAGCAAAATACTCTACAGTACTTCTCTTCCTCCACCCCTCCTCTTGTCTAAAGTCCCCCCTGCGGTGACATTCACAGCTTGGCAACAATCAGTCCATCTCTGTGTTTGGGTCCACAAAGTGTGTGTGTGTGTGGAGGTTATGGCTCATACACAATCTCAGCATCCACTGACCTCCTGCAATAAGTTAATTTTTACATCACTTGTTTGACTATTTTCATCTCACATCTTAAGAAGCTAACACCCTGCACCCCTGGGAGTCAGGTGGGAGATTTAGGTCAGTGCTGCTGGCCGTTGCTGGATGCCGCAACACGTCAATACAGTTTGGCAGAAGTCAACAGAAGTCCACTTTGCTGCAATTGGTCTGACCTATAGAGACTGTTTCTATTGCTCCTTTCCTGTCATATCATCTGACACAAAAATGGGACTACCTCATTTAAGAAGTGGTGGTCTAGTTTTAGCATGGTGTTGAACCCTCGGTGACAACTTTTAGCCTTTCTTTTATTTAAAGAAACAAATCAAGGTTAAACTATGTGGTGAAAAGCTCATGGTTTCATGCAATGACAAAGACAAGCAGACCGGATTGTCTGGATTCTTGGAAGAGAGAGAGAGAGCATTGATTGAAGCCTGCTGGGGCATTTCCTCCATGCAAGCCCAATCAAGCGTCCTTCACATGGGGTCCATTCAGATGCGTGGCATCCCCTAAACGGTTAATGGCTGTGTGTGTAGCACTGTGTAACCGCCACGGCTACACAACAATGGGTAGCTGGTCGGTTTTTAAACAGCCTTTTGAAAAGCTGACCTCAGGTGTTCCCAGCTGAAGAACCCCCTCCCCTCGCACCTGAGACCTTCCCATCCATGTCCCTGTGGGGACAGAGCTGTCAACTGACTCCCCTCTCTATCAGACCACCACCTCACTAATCCTGTCATTGTCCCTGAATTGATGACAACCTGGTAACATTTTGTCACAGTTTGAAAGCATAAGGTCCTCCCAGCTGCGTCCCTGCCTGGTAATTAGCCTCTGGTTAATTGCTAGCTCCTTAAAGCCGTGTGTCATGGGATACTTTGGGCCTCTCTCTTTCTCTGTGTCCTTCACTTCTGCCTTAACACACATCAGATAACCAAAGAATAAAGTGCCATTTTCTTTCTGCTCACATGAGCAAAAATAAGTCCAAATGCGGTTGCATTTGTTATCCTTTGCAGATTGTATATTATACAATATCTTAAGATAAGATAACACTATTCATCCTAAAAGAGAAATTCAGGAAGCTAGCATGACGCTACTGTTTAACTTCTTTAATATTTAAGATCAAACACCAGCCTATGTATTTGTTTAATATCACTAATATTATGTCAAATTGTGATTCTTGGAAATTGCATGCTCATCATTGCATGTGTCCTCCTTGTGCTTCTCAGTCTCAACACTTAGGCCACATAGTAGTACATCTTAGCAATCTTATCACACACACCCATGGATGTAAATAGCCTCCCTGTTATGGTGTTTTTCCGTTTCATCAGTAAAGGATCAGTACTGGTCACATTACTTTGTTCCTGAGAGGCAACAAAGGAATGCTGACAAAAAAAGTGCTCTTTGGATGAAGGCCAGTGGCTGGCCTGTGAGCCTGGCTGCTGGATAAGGCAGGGTTACTCTTGGCTTGGCCTCACTGTGTCTCCTTGTTCCTCTGAGGAAGTCCTTGTTATCGGGTGGAGAGCCGATTAGCACAAGGGCAATGTGAATGCATACTTTACATTCCTCCTGCATGAGCTTCTGCTCTATCTCTTAAACACTACTTTTGTCAGACTCACACTGAATATGTTGCCTTAGTGTACTGTATGTTGCAGTTGCGTATGTATTTCTGATGTAAATTATTTTATCCAAAGTGACTTTTTTAGATTCCATGTCATTAAAGAGCAGGTAGGGTGTTGGGCATCTCACTCAAGCATGCCTACATTGAGACTGCAGACTTTGAGGTTCAAACCCAGAACCCTCCACTAGATTATCATACCTCCTTGTCAGTGTTAAAAAACGGAGATAAAAAAAGAACCCCCTTCTCTCTTGTCTTCACCTCCTTTCTCTTCCTCAAGGCGAGAGCTACGTGTGTGCCTCCAATGAACCCTACCGCCGCGTGGACTACACCAAGAATGTCCACCCCAGCTGGTCCGTGGGCAAGACGACCACGTCCCGCTCGCTGTCCACGCTGTGCAGTGGCTCGCTGAAGGGCGACCAGCCGCTGCTGCAGCGTGAGGCCAAGGACTTCATCAAGCCCAAGCTGGTGACCGTCATCCGCGGTGGCGCCAAACCTCGCAAGGCTGTGCGCATCCTGCTCAACAAGAAGACCGCCCACTCCTTCGAGCAGGTGCTCACTGACATCACCGACGCCATCAAGCTGGACACGGGCTCGGTGAAGAGACTCTACACACTGGACGGCAAACAGGTAGGGCTGTGACTCTGGCCAGCATACACAGGCTCGTTGTGTGTATACATTATACAACCCTAAACCCTAATCCTGATTCTAACCCTGAACCCTAAACCTAACCCTACACCCTAATCCTGATTCTAACCCTGAACCCTGAACCCTAAACCTAACCCTACACCCTAATCCTGATTATAACCCTGACCCTAAACTCTAACCCTAAACCCTAACCTAACTGATTTTTGCAATTAGGACCCTCACATAATCCCATTTACATTGGGTCATATTTGTCAGCCTGACAAATATGTTTAAATGGTTGCCATAGGGATATGCCTTGACCATCAACATACATGTTGTATTGCACGAAACAATGAATTCCAGTAGGATTGACTGAATGATTTATGCTTGTTCATCATGTTCTAATTTTACAATTTAGTTTTGTGCTTTGTGACTTTTCCCGTGGTGTCTTGTCATCGATTTGTGACAGTCTTCATCATCTGTTGCTAATAGAATAAGCAGAATACATGGGGCACAAACTTTTCTGCCCCACTGCCCAATGTAATCTGCAGCAGGTTTGTATAGCGTTCCTCCACGACAGGCAGTAAGGACAAAAAAGAAAACGTAACGTAAAGTTGCACAATAATGTTTGTTATATTATATATTACTATATATTACTTTGTTTGATCATTAAACCGCTGTTTTATATTCGATAAAAGGTGTTTGTGTCACACCAGTCTATGGATGTTACGAATTTCTTGCACAACAGCGCCACCTCAGGTGGGGCACTGCCCCACATGCCCCATATGCAAAAAATGCCACTGCTCAGGACACGTTTGTGTCCTGATCTGTGTCACTGGGATATGATAAATGTGATTCAGCTGCCTAAACCTCCACACATAATTTCATAGCACAATTATTTCCAACAAGGTGGTAATGAATAGGTTTTATATTTGAGGCCTCTGGCTGTATCTGCCGTTATAGACTCCTCCCGAGCTAGTACACCCACATTAGTCATTCACAGTTGGTCCTCAGCTGTACAGGCCAACCCTCCTGGGAATCATAAAGAATAATATGATGTTCCCATGTGTCCTCCAAGCCTCGCCTCTGTATATTAGATGAGGGGACATTTGGAAAAACATGATTCCTTTTCTATCCCCCTTTCTGGGGATGTGCCAGTTGCCATATTCAAGGTCTTGTTTCGATATGCTTTGAGAGGTTAGAGGAGTAGTCGACACTGCATTGTAACTGTGTTTCCTGTGTTCTGACCTGTTCCTGTTTTCTAATGTGTAGTGAAGGGAGTTTGTTGACAGGAGAGTCCATGGGCCAGTGACTCATGAGTCATGACCAAAATATTTATTTTCCATTTCATCAGATTATTGCCCCCGTGTCCTCCTCTCTGGTTACAAGACCTGTGAATTAGAGTGCTGTCCCTTTAAAACACAGTAGTAGTAGTAGTAAGGCTTATTGAATCATAGGCGACCAGTGATCAGAAATACAATGTGCATAGAGCTGGTGTTTTGTCATTAGGCCTGTGCATGAACACAGTTCTTTTCATTAGCATGTGGTTCTGTGTAGTGGTGGTTGCTACAGTAAGTTCCTTGATGTTGAACCTTCATTTCTAAGTGCAAAGCCAGTGAAAGTGAAGGCTAAAAAGCAAGATAGCCGAGCCTGAATCCATTACATTAATTCTTGTTTTTTTTAATGTTTTACTTTAAAACGCATTTCACATGAACTCCATCTAGTTGATTTACTTTTAACTCAGTTACTGTAACTAATTCACCCAAACACAGCCAAAACCAGTGACCCAGAACAAATTGCTCTGCCTATTTATACTTGTGGGATGCTGCATCATACCCCAGGTCTGACACACCACAAATCACACCACAAAAAGTGTTTTTTTTGTACAATGATTGTAAACACAGACACTATGGGGATCTGGTTTTTGTCTTTGTTGAATTGCATTAGAGAGAAAAAGTGAGTGTTATTAAAAACAAAGTTGCTTGATAACGTCCCTGAGGAGTTGTGCTTTAGCTAACTGAACACATAATATGATGTTTTGAGGCTGTCTGGTTGAAACGTTAATACTTGTAACGTCACATGGAACCCCAGTCGTTCTTGGCACCCACCCAAGTTGCTCTGGCTTTTTATTCTTCCATATCACAAAAGTGCCCGCCACGACATAGCGTATGCTAATATCAGACGATTAGGGAAATGCTTTTTAGTGTCATACACAAATGTTCAGTGAAATGTCGCTTGTATTTATCCGTTGTTATTATATTGTTCGGACTAAATGTCTTTTTGCCTATTTTACCTCCAGCTAGTTGTAATGCTTTGAGAACAGCACAGAGTACCATTCTTTTAACTTCCCTTTTACAGTTGGTGATGGCCCCATGATAAATTAGCTATGCAGCATTTCAGAAGAGATTATCCTGTTATTTTACTCTGGAAGCTTCTAATGTATGCTATACAAAACTGCTAGCCATATGTTTAGACAATACAAAGACAATAATAACAAACAGTGGACATTTTTTCCATTTAACCCTACCTGATGTTAGAACTGCTCCCCTCCTCTCCATCAAAAGCCTTTTAGTTGAAATCAATAGCTCCCTTTTAAAAGGCCAGTCAATGCTAGAGGTTAATGTGTAAAGTGTTTATACTGCTATAAACTCAGTGGCTCGTCCTCATTCTGACGAACATAACTACAGAAATAGAGGTAGGACAAGGTCAGAGAACGGGACCACTGCTTTGGTGTTCAAGTGTAAGAACAAGAAGCTCCTGCCATCGCAGTCGTGTTTTTAAATGTATAATTTTGATTATTTTGTGTCAAATGTTTAACACTTCATAAACAACTAGTTCTAAACTTGCAATGGTAGCAGAATAAACCATACTATATATAGACCCTATAAACTAAAACTGTAACCCATCAATTGATCTATGGATCTTTAATCTTTAATGTCTGCATTAAAGAGTTGAGCCAGGGACACATACGTGGATTGGATAAATCAAATGAAATTGAAATAAATTATATAAAATAATGTATACCAAAAAAAAAAAAAAAGCTAAATCTTTGAATCCAGTTTGGATCAAAGAAAACTGTTGGTTTACATTGTCCGAGGTGAGGAATTTCTATATGGTGGTTGTTGGAAATCTTCCAAGAAAGTTTGGTATTTTAGTCCCCCACCCCCCACCTGTTTTAATCTCCTCCATCTGCTACTGTAACGAGCCCAATGCAGGAGACACACACCCATACCTCCTGTTGGTGGAACATGTGTCGCCTTGTGCTAACGCTACACAGCGGTATGATCGACGGGACTGGGCGGTGTGGGGGGGGGGGCACGCCTTGACCTATGGTCTCTAGCCTCATGTCATACCATTTCAAACTGACTTTCTCTTCATTCATTCAATTCGGGTCCCTAATATAGAAATTCATGACAGGAAGGAAGTGAACTGTCTGGGTGGATCTTTGGAAGGCCACAATGGCGTCGTGTTGACAGGACATCAATGACAGAGGAAGACGATTCACTTCATCTTTCATTTCAGAGACATACATTGCCGGATTTCCCGTCTGGGATTAATAAAGTACATCTTATCTTATTTACCTTTTGAATTATCGCACGTTCTATTGTATAATCATACCTGTATTCTATCAATTTAATTCCATAGATTAAATGTACCTTTTGAATGATGCACTGCATAGTTTGTTAGTATGGTAGGTGTCATACAGGTGCCTAAGCGGGCCTTGTTGTTGTTTTGAAATAGCATTGGTAATATACGTACATCAAATTGAGTTATTACTTTGCAATATATGGCGTTGTCCACTCCTGTTCAGTCTTCATCTCTGAGTAAGTAATCATAATAATTTAGGAGCAGTGGTAGTTTGTAGGCCGGTCGTGTCCAGCTTATCTGACAGCTCTGCCCATCGGTAAGCCTCTTTTCACACTGTGACTGGAGCCATACTCTAGACGACCCCTGTCCCTCATGACTTGTATTGTATGTATGGCACTACCTATCAGAACAGGGATGAGAGAGATGTCCTTTTTATATATATATAAAAAAGAAAGTGGGATGTAGCCTTGGAAGATTTATCCCTACTGGGGCTT
>OMKN01032440.1:2141-15176 GCA_900302345.1 Melanonus zugmayeri | reverse complement strand
GAGTACACACCATAGATTAGATATGAACACTATACAGTAGTGTATTACTACCATCTATAGTGTTTATATCTGATCTATAGTGTGCCTGTGTACATCGTATTCTTATCCTTCATACCTACCTCAACATCCATACCTACCCTTACTGTTTATTCTATTTATACATTATACATATGTACATTATACTGAACATTACTGCTTCTTTTATACTTCTGGTTAGATACTCCTCCCAGATAGTCCTTCCACTCTGAATGACAATACAGTTTAATCTAATCTAAGAAGTTTAGGCCATAGTACAGAATATACAAGGCAACCAATTGCATTCAACAAAACATTTTATTACATAATATGTCCAGGGAGAGGGTAAAGGTCCAGTCTGTTCCCCACTCATGGCCTTCCACTGGTCTTCCATTATTTAGCTCCTGCACTTCATCATTTTATCCTAGAAAACAAAACAGGGAGATACTGAGTTATGGAGTTGATCATGCACACATCTTCCATCTCTTCTCCATCTCTAACATTTCTATTCCACAGCATGCAAGCGTCCTGCTCCAAGAGCATTCATAGGCACCTCAGGATTTGGACTTTTACCACCCCAGCTTCAGAATTATACCATTTTATTTTATTCTATTTTATCTAATTGCTAGATTCATTTTCTATTCTATTGTTAGATTCACCTTTATTATATTGTATGTATCTGTTAGCTTCATTCTGGAGCTAGGCACCTACGAATTTCACTACATGTATTAATCCTTGATTTGAATATTTTAGAGGGTTTAGAGTTTAGAGGGTTTAGAGTTCACCACCACAGTTCCAGAAATGTCTGTGGGAAACTTGGTATTTCAGTATAATATTTAGCTTGCTTAATCATAACATTAACTTGTATAGACGGATGTCTATACAAGTTATAGTTTAAAGTATGGGGGCGGGGCCACGCAGGGAGAGCGGAGATGACGTCATGATCTCAGGAAACGGAAGCTCACTTAAACCGGAAGTAATGCGACGTGGAGGCGGTTCAAGTACAAAAGAGGAGAACACATTTGAACAAGGTTAAGAGTAGGGCACACCAGGTTAACTCAAACACTGCATTTAATAAACAAACATCCTTCGAGAGTTTTTGCGGGGGTGGATAACGCTGGTTCACACTCCAACATAGTAGGTGGCGGTAATGCACCTTAACGCTGGTTGCTATCCGCCATAAAAACCGAACGAAGAAGAAGTGGAGGCGGTTCTCTTTTTTGTGGAGACGGAGAAGATCACAACGAAGAACACAAAGAAGAACTAAATTACAACTAAATTAGTCCCATTATAAGGTGAGTCCTCCACATATTGACTCCTCATTGGAGCTGTTCTGTCTGCAGCATAGACATATATATATGTCTATGCTGCATCGGCCTTTGGATCGTACGTCAACGTCGCCGCCATATTGGAGAGACCTGTAAACACATACAAGTAAACGGGGGAGAGGCGGTTTTTCTGGATAAAAAGCACTATAATGATAATATACTATATATATATATGTATATATATGTATAGATCTATTTATATATATATATATATATGTGTATAGATCTATATATAATGTATAGATGTATATAGATAATGTATAGTAGTATAATATATAACATATTTTTGTACTCCACGTAGATCATAAACCCTTGAATATAAAAACGAGTCATTGAAATCGGTTGAGAAATGTAAACGTTATAGTGCTTTTTATCCAGAAAAAACACATTTCTCCCGTTTACTTATGTTTACAGGGCGGTCTTGACCTCTCCAATATGGCGTCGACGTATCGCAACTATGGACCGAAGCGGTCAATGCGGTCGTATATACTGTATGTGGCTGTTTTCGAAACCGCGTACTATACTAGTAGCAGTGTTTCGCCTGGTTTACAGCTTTTTTGGGGGGGGGAGACTGAAGTTCAAGCAACTGAAATGGTTAGGTTTTCACTCGCGATCGTATTGTTGTTGGAAGCCGCGAACTAGGCAACTGCTTATTCTTTGGGCGGCAAAATGTGGGCCAACTATTAAAAACATATGAATTGCAGTGGAACGTCATCACGCGCCTCTCCCGCCCCCGCTTCCCGCCCCCAGCTCACGAGCCATCACTGCAGCATCATGTTTAAAGACGCAAATGAAAAATGTATTTTCAACCGTTTTAGGTCACTTCCCTGGTTATATTGGGCACCTATCTAACAATATATGCCAAAAAAAAAATAATAATAATCCCAGTTCCTCATATTCTTACATCAAAATCCCATCAATTTTCTTCTAGTAAAAGAGATTCATTAGCTCGCTAGCTATCATATCAGCAGCATGTCCGCTATGACACGCTTTAACGATCACATCAAATTCCTGTTTCTGAAAACGCTCCGATACTTAATTGTCGATACGCAACGGAACCCGACGTTTAAATCCCCGTCGTGTCGTCTCGGCGGGTTTCACCAACGCACCCTTGGGCCACGTGTGGAGCCCTGTGTTGGTTGAAACAACACACCCAGAGCAAACAAACATTAGGAAAACGAATGTAATTGTTTTTTTAAACTTGTTTCAAACAATTGTTTTTTAGGAATGGCCTCTGCTGACGTTTCCTGGCCTGAGGAGAACTTCTCTTGTCCCATCTGTCTGGATTTGTTAAACAGCCCAGTTTCCACACCATGTGGACACAACTTCTGTAGAACCTGTATTACAACGTCATGGGATCACCAAGACCGGTACAAATGTCCTGTTTGCAACGAGCGTTTCCACACAAGACCTAATTTACGGGTCAATACCCTCTTATCAGAGATGGTTGATCAGTTTAGAAGGTCTGTACAAGTAAAAGAGCAGTCTTTTGTTGAACCAGGAGACGTTCCCTGTGACATCTGTACCGGGACCAAGCTGAAGGCTGTGAAGTCCTGCCTAATGTGTTTTATCTCTTACTGCCACACCCACCTGGAGCCACATCAGAGAGTCCCAGGCCTGATGAGACATCAGCTGGTCGAGCCTATGGACCACCTGGAAGACAGGATGTGTACGAAACATGACCGGCTTCTGGAGCTCTTCTGCCAGACTGAACAGGTGTGTGTGTGTCAGTTCTGCACAGAAACGGACCACAACATCCATCCTGTTGTACCTCTAAAGGAGGAATTTGAAGTGAAGACGGCCCAGCTGGGGAAGATGGACTCTGAGGTTCAGCAGACGATCCAGGAGAAACAACAAAAGATTCAGGAGATCAAAGACACAGTAGAACGCAGCAAAGCAGACGCATACAGAGAGATCGCCGATGGTGTGCAGGTCCTCACTGCTCTGACGCGCTGCATTGAAAAGTCCCGGGATGATCGCAACCAAACGGTTAAAGAGAAACTGGAATCCACAGAGAAACAGGCTGAAGGCCTCATCAAAGAGCTGGAGCAGGAAATAGAATATCTGACCAATAGAAGCTCAGAGGCGAAGCAGCTCTCACAAACAGAAGACCACCTCCGCTTCCTCCAGACCTTCAGATCCCTGAAGAATCCTCCACACACCAGGGACTGGACAACGGTGGAGGTCCGTCCTCCATCATACGTAGGGACCTTGAGGAGATTCCTGGATCAGCTGGAGGAGACGCTGAACATGGAGATAAAGAAGCCGCCTGTCCTGAAAACGGCTCTACAGACGCGTAAGTGTCTGTTTAGTTTGATTAATCACTACACACACTAACTATTTAGATGGAAAGTCCAACCACACAGCAGTAGGTGATGGTCATTCAAATCCTACTGGGAATGAAGATGATATCATGTATCTTAATATTAACGATCACAATCACAATGAATCCTACTTGTATAAAATCCAATGGGTATTATTATTTTATATTAATTATTAATAATATTGTTATTATTATTATTAGACATAATCATATCATGACACTTTATTAATTGGAATTGTGTGTATTTTACACGCATTACAAAAAATACAGTTATTATGATTATAATTACAAGTATGTTTTTGTATTATCGTTATTATTGGGTCTATTTATTATGTATTATAAATAATATTTTAATTAATATATTACTATAATTATGTATTACTGTGGTGTTATTAGACATAACACCACAATAATCAGGGTACTATTAATCATACTTACTGTATGTGTTTTATATTCAGAACATGAAATAATACTATTGTCTTATTATTACTATTAGTAGGATTTAATTCAGATTATTATATTGGACATAACATAATAATATTAACATGATTATAATGATGCATGTATTGAGGCCCAAACAATCATTCACCAGTATTTGCAGTAAGCTGTTAGATATTTTAAACACTAAAATACCACTTGCCATCATACTCACAAAGAAGTTTCCACAAGTTCAAATAACCTCTGCCCCCACCCCCCACCCATGGGTGTAAACACTACTAATACACATCACTTCCTCATGATTGAAATGACTTATATTTGATGAACTGACTTATATTTGATGAACTACATCAGTGTACTTCTGTGTGTATCAGCCTAATCATGTCTTGTTCTCCCGTCAGATGCCTGTGAACTCACACTGGACCCAAACACAGCCCACACACAGCTCTCTCTGTCTGAGAACAGGAAGGTGACGATGGTTGAAGAGGAGCAGTCATATCCTGATCACCCAGAGAGATTTGACACCTGGGAGCAGGTGTTGTGTAGAGAGGCTCTGACTGGCCGCTGTTACTGGGAGGTAGACTTGGAAGGAGAGGTTTCTATAGGAGTGACCTACAGAGGAATCACAAGGAGAGGAGGGGAGGTTGACAGCGGGCTTGGAGAGAACAACAAGTCCTGGAGCCTTTATTGTTCCGATGGTGGTTACACTGCCTGGTACAACGGTAGTGGAACAGACATACTTCTCCCCCCCCCTGACTCTAAGAGAGTAGGAGTGTATGTGGACCGGCCTGCTGGCACTCTGGCCTTTTACAGAGTGTCCCCAGATGTAGGCGGGTCTTCAGACACACTGACGCACATCCACACCTTCCAGACCACATTCACCCAGGAGGACTTGCTCCCTGGGTTTACATTATGGGGGTTTGGTTGCTCGGTGTCTCTGTCTCAGTTATAGACACACACACACATGTATATAAATACGCACAGACACATAAATAAACACATATATATATAAATACACATGCATATACATACACTTTTGTATTTTTGTTGATTTTTAAATATACACTAAACTATTCACCAAATACATTTTATTGGGCTTCTGGAAAGTAGTTTTTATTTTGATAAGCCTAACATGGAACCTGATTTTAAAGCAGATTTAATGATATTCATAATGCAAGTGGTCTATGGGAAAAGCTAATGATGTTCATGTTGTGACTTTAAACTGAATATTGATTCTTGTGTTCTGTTGGGAACAACACGGCAGCAGAACATTAACAGTTATTAAAGATATGTGCCTCCTGTTTATGATTTGTGATGTCTGCTACTTCTATTATTTTAGTCCTTGTGTTTATTGTGTACATGGAAGGGACATTTTATTCTGTTTTTATTCTGTATTTGTTAATAAAGCGTAATGGAAACAACTCGGTGGATCCAACTGAATGTTGTCGTGTGTTCAGCCGATGGTTTGGTTACTGTGCGCAGTAGGCTATCAGGCTGATGATTGTGTTTGTTACTCTGGAGAAGCAAGTAAGGGTGAGCTTTTTGTTTATCCCTCCTTTCTCTCCTGTTTTTGGTTAAGTTAGGGAGGGCTTAGAGATTGTACTTTTATTTTACTGTTAGGTTAGCTCCTTGTTTTATAGTCAGTAGGGGTTCCGGTAGGGGTTTTGGCCTTGGCCACCCCTAACTTTAATAATTTATTTACAGAACACGGGTGGAAAGTGATGCACTTTCCACCTGTGTTCTGTAAATACATTATTTTTGACCGACGTCGTTGCCATTTGATTTATAATTACCGCTGGGGAATTTAGTGTTACTCCCCTCTCCCCAGCCATAAGGGTCGTAACATAATGCAGAACACAAGATATATCATTTTCATGTTCCAGTATATTCCCTTCTTTCATCTGTTTCACATTCAATGAGACTATAGGATGTCTTCTTGTATATTAATGTTAATAATTGTTGGATGTTGTACACATACTGTTCAAATTAAATATTACAGTACTGGGATTCTTTATTGGGGTATACAGCATGACAGGTATACATCCATAAGACATTTATCCACAAGATGGCACTTAATAGTGCAACTGCAATAGTAAAAAGTAAGTCCTTATGGACCTGTTATGATCTGCAGGATCTAAGAACATAAAATAGCCATATGGCAGAGAGATGTATCCACTACACACCTACAGTATCTTGTTGTAAATTATATTTACTCTGCAAAGCATTGAACCTTTAGGGAAAGTAACTTCCAATAACTGTTTGGACAGGTGGTGAAATGTAGAGCTGGCGACAGGAGGCCAGTATTGAGGTACCAGCCGCTTCAGTAGTTCGGTGTGTTGTGTTTTTGTTTGTGCTCCTCCCCCTACACCTTCCTGTCAATAAACTGCAGGTTGATTGGCTGAGCAGGGGCATGAACAGTCCTGGTGACTGCCTTCACTGTGCATCCAGAAGGGTCCGGCCTCACCTCAAAATGTTGCATCAACTTATAAAAAGGTATGGAAAAATAGAGAGAGGGAGTTAATACAGTCAAAGGAGTTACTGTGGTAACAGACATATTATAACAAACATGTGGTGTGCGTGCATGTGTGTGAGTGTGTGTGTCTCTGAACGCCTCTCACCCTGGACATCAACAGGTACATCTCCAGTTCGGCCAGCCTCCGACCCAGGCAGGCCCGGACACCGAAGCCGAACGGGACCGAGCCGAATGGATGGTTCTTGGACTGTGCGTTGTCTGCGCGGAGCCAGCGTGAGGGCAGGAAGGCATGGGGCTCGGGGAAGACCTTCTCATCGTAGGACACGGCGTAGTGACACAGGTGGAACAGGGTCTGAGCACGGGGGGAAAACAGGGCCGGGACAGTTGACATTAGATGATGTTGATCATGTCAAGTTTGCATATTGGACAAAGCTTTTTTCCCCCCAGTTTTTGCCTCATTTATGATAAACTAGTTGAGGTTCCCATATGTTCATTTGTACGACATCATCTTCACATTTTAAAGATCACCAGATTTCACTGAATTAGTGACTTTTGGTGACTTTTTGCCGAACTACGCTCAGAATCATCAATGCAAAAACATTCATACAAGCAGCGGCGTAGAGACCTATGGTGTGCCTATGTCGTGGGTGCCTACACATGTATAATTAACCTTTTCCCACTCCACCCTCGGGTGTTAGTTAAGACAGCTATAAGTAAAGGAGAGCATGGTGACCTAATTAGCAGCATGACTGATTTAAAGCTCAGAATGTGAGCTGCTGTCAATTAATTTTTTTCATGATTGCAAACCAAAATTATTTTTGCATTGCAATAAAAAAATTGCTCATTCCAATTTTTAAAAAATACAAATACATCTTTCCACTGTATATCTCTCTACTCTGTCTGTCTGTCTGTATGTCCTACGCATATCTCGAGAACCATTCATCCAATCGACTTCACACTTGGCGGGTGTATGGCTGGGGACCCAAGGAAGCACAGTGTCGAGTGTGAAGTTGTTTGGATGAGCGGTTCTCAAAAAAGTACCGGAGGCCAAGCAACCGGCCTGTTCCGAACAGGCACTTTTTGAATGGGCGCTGCACTAGTTCTTTATAATAATGTATACTATTATTATCTGCGCTTGCTGATAAATTGACAGTTCAATAATCAGTTCAATAAAAATCTATTAGCAACACTAATGAGATAAAGGTAAGGGATAAGGTATCTTTAGCAGTTATACACTGAACTATTAATTTCACCAATTGAGTTAAATCAGTTGAATGCTTGTAAAGTTGTGACGCATTTGAGGTAGTGGACTCGACTTTGCACCACCTGGTGGTCATGTGGGAGTTTGCAGTCCACTTTGCAGTTTGTATCTCTGCAGTGTTCCTAATTATAATTGATTTGATCCGTTACATACTTAGCTAATTTAGCTTGTAATGTGCATATCTGATAGGACTAAGGTGGCAGTGTTACCTTTTTGGGGAAGAGGTAACCTCCGACCATGATCTCCTTTTCAACGGTGCGGGCGTTCCCTGGTACCACTGGGTATAGTCTGGTAATGAGAAAACAGAATACAATAAGGGAAACTCCTTCTTTAGCCTGTATTAGCATCAGCGCTAACATCTACGAGTCAGAACAGTTTCACAGAGGCCCATTGTGTTTATCAAACTAGTTACAAGGACAAACCGCCATTTAGGAAATCCAAAGCGACTTATGATTACAGATACACAGCCATTAAGAAGCACATAATGGCTGTGTATCTGGAAAGGCATTTCGCTCAAGGGTTGAGGATCAAACCCAGACATGTTTGGCTGGGAGTCACCCTAATCCCCCCCCTACACATAATGATTCAGATTATCAGACAAAAGGACGTTTCTACTGCATTGCCATTTCTATCATGAGTACAGGGAGGGAAGAGTGATGTTATATTAGTGATATTACATGTTATGTTAAACACTGCATCAAACAAAATCCCCAAATTACAAAGATGCATATTTATATTAAAGAAAAGCAGAATTTCAGATTCACTGCACTTCCACTTTGAGAAATCCAGTACCTCTTTTTTAAACACTTTTTAAAGAAACATTATTATGATTATGAAATAAGGGTTAGCCAAAAGGTGGCGCCATAGGGCCAATTCAAGTTATAAGAACCTAGAGGCAGGCAGTCAGCAGAACCTTAAATTAACTTTCAACCCAATCAGAGGTCACTGAACGAGAAGGGAGAATTTCAAACCGTAAAGTCTCTCTTATGACAGCCTTGAGATAGGGCATTTTCGCGACATCATCACTTGTGGGGACTCTGCCTCTGGGGCACACGCTGATCACCTCCTGGTACAACCGCTCCTGGACCTCTGGGTCTCTGGCCAGCAGATACAGAGCCCATGCCATGGTGTTGGACGTCTGCAACAGAGTGGCCCCCAACAGTGTCACTCGATCATAACGAGCGCAGGTGCCAATATGGCAGAGATGGGGACTCGAGTCGATTGACTTGGACTCGAGTCAACTCGAGTTTTTAAACACAATTATTGTGTTTTTAGACTTGACTTAACAAAAATAAAAAGACTTGAATTAGACTTGATAATCTATGACTTGAAACTTGAACCGACAAGTCAGTTTAGTCAGACTTGTTAAGAAACTAAATATTTCTCTTTTCTGTTTGCGTCGCCCGAGGACAGGAGAAGAAACGCTTGTTTGATGGACCTGACCTGTGGACGAGCAAGCTGTCAATCAACCTCACGTTTTGCAGCGCCTTTACACAGGGGGGGCATTCGTCCGGCTTTAGGATGGATGCTTATAGACGCAAACATCCCCCCCCCCCAGAACTGGTATTAAACAAACATGAGACTTGAAGACTTGAAACCTAAAATGACTGACTTGAGACTTGAATTGACCGTAGCTCTATGACTTGGGACTCACTTGAGACTTGCCTATTATTACTTGACTTACTTGATACTTGAAGGTTAAGACTTACTTGTACTGGCAAAATTGTGACTTGGTCCCACCTCTGCAATATGGTGCTATCCAGTGTTTCCCACAGGATTTTTTTAATATGATAATATCATGTCATATCACTTGTGCTCACTTGAGACGCGGTCAGGCAGCTTTTAACATTATCTTATGCACACACACACACACACAAATACATGCACATATGTACCATGACATATGCACCATGGCACATGCAGTACACACACATACATACACACACACTTTAGCTGATCCAATTTTCAAGGTACTAGTCAGACATGTTCATGTTCATGTACACACACACACCGTATTGTTCTCACTGTCCTCGAGTGAATAAGTAAGTAAACCATTATGGCCTACTCATTATCTGTATCCAAAACCATTTCTAGCCGTGTAACCACTCCTGACTGAAGCCTGAAAAAAATGCCTAGTTATTATTTGGGAAGCATTATTGAATTATCGAAGCATGGTTTCGATAATTCAATAATGTGTGGTTTATTATTATGCTTATTCCCTGCAATTCCCTGCAATAACTGTCATCTTTACTCAGAGTAGCTCCTTCATGTACCCTACCGTGTCAACTCCAGCCAACAGGAGCTCAGCGATGCTGGCCAGGATCTCCTCCAGGTTCATCTGGTTGCTAAGCAGCAGGTGGGTGAGGTACTCTCCCTCCACGGGCTGACCCAGGCGCACCATCTCCTGGATGTCCTCCATCTTGTGTCGCACCAGGTTTTCTGCTATAGGGGAGGGAATTCAAACTGAATTAAAGGGGTCAAGGTTTTTTTTAGATACTTAGATACTTATCATTAATGTTAAGGTAGGGGTCAGGCATTTTGCTCAGGGATGCTTAAAGTTAGACTGCAGAAATTTGGGTTTGAACCCAGATCCTTTCGGCTGGGAGTCAAACACAATCACAAGCCTCAATCCAATCTGGTATTGATTCTCTATACCTACAGCCGGTCCTAATTCAGGCAGGGGGAGATGGCCATCAGCAGGGGCAAACCCTGAGTGTGAATCGAGCATTGCCATTGTTGTCACACACCGTTCACTCTGTGACGCACAACCATGTTGTCTTTCTACAGATAAACACACAGTGTGGTGGCAACAGGTACGTCTCCATGTATTATTTGTTGTTTCTTCCCTTCAGTAACCTGCTCTGTTTATATTGGAACACAATGTGCCATCTCAGCCAAAAGGTTGTCAAAGTGAAAATGAAAACCAACTCACTGACTTTAAAGATGTGGTCCCAGACCGCAACAAAATGTTTCCAGACGGGCGTGTAGGGCCAAAGGAACTTGGGGAATAGGAGGACAATCATAGAGAGACGAAACATCTCCCCCACAGAGACAATAAACTTTTGAGTCTCCTCTGGATACACTTCTTTCAGACAGCCCATCCGGGTCTCAAAGAGCACCGAGCAGATCCCTGCAATGGAGACAAAACATAAGATTGGTTGTAACGTTTCCCAATACGTAGTCGCAGCAACCGTTTTTACGGATGGATGCAAGTATTAGGCCTACTATGACACACATACCCACACAACCCATGAAAAAACCCCAGAAAAGATCAGACACGGCAACATTGGGTTCTACATTCATCACGGGCCAAGTAGCCACACATAAAACCACTGTGACATAATGTGTGCCTTACGGGTCAGAATCGAGGTGATGCTGGTGATTTTAAAAGCCTATTTCTATATACTACTGTTAGCATGTTTATGTATGTATATGTACTGTACATGTCATTTCTTGTACTGATTGGGAGTTTGTTGCTATCAGGTCTCTCTTGCAAAAGAGGTGCTTGTGGCCCACCTATAGGCTGGTGGTGGGGTGGACTAGAAATCAGCAGCATCTATAGGCTCAAGGTCAAGGTAATCTTAATTATCAGTGACATAACCAAAATAACAAACAAGTCATCAAACAAGAATAAATACAATACACGTGTGTGTGGCTGGTTTAAGCAGCCTCACCTGGCCCGAGTCAGACTCATTAGACTCGGGGGCTGGGTGAGGCTGCACACCTGTGGGCCAATGAGCAATCAGGCCCATGGGCTTAAACCAGCCACCTCTACACACACTCGAGCCTGAGCCCTGTCTTGACAGCATGTACCATCTGCTCATTCATTCACCATTCATTGTACATCCTAGCAATAAACTGGCTTTCAACATCGCCCTGTGTCCTGTCGTCGTGGGGAGGCCCTGCAGCCGCCATTTTGTGTGTTCATTTTGGTGGCAGTGGCGAGGAATATGTCACAATTGGCACCTGAACAGGGACCTCTCCAACCCAGGAAGACGGCAGGACTACCTCCAGCACCAGCCCTCTCCCTGGCGGCAGCAATGGTGGACGGTGTGACCGGGGAGCAACAGCGCAGCAATCACTAGCAGCCTGCATCCCCGGAGCAACCACCGCGGCCCAGCTGCCAAACCTCCTAGCAGGCAACCCTACAACAGCCAGTCTGCCGACACCTCCGCCAGGCAAGACCGCAGCCCCAGGATCCTGCCTCCAGGGGTACCAGTCCCTGTTGGAGGGTGGGGTTGGCAGGACTCTGGGGAGGTGTGGGGGTTGGGGGGTGGTTTAAGGCCCACAGGCTTAAACCAGCCACCTTTACAGACACTCGAGGTGAGCCCTGTCCTGACAGTATACCATCCGCTCGTTCATTCACCATTCAGTTGGTGGCATGTGGCAACGAATACGTCACAAGGACGCACCCCTGGGGCGATCCGGTGGAGGAAAGAAGATCTGATAAAGTGCTGTTCACTCTCACGTGTTGTAACTTGTCGGTTAGAAATTTCATCAGTCAATGTATCAGCCCAGGATCGATGTAAGTACTTTTTAAAATACCTGTTAAAATATGAGGCTGGATGCAATTAAAAGCGGAGGAGAAATCAACAAAGAGCAGCTGCACTAAACTCTTTGTGCCCTCTAGATGTGTGTGGACCAAATTTAAAAGGGTGGTTATTGCATCGTCAACACCCCTGCTTAGCCTGTAGGTGAATGGGAGCGGGTCCAATTTTGCCTGGATAGTGTTCAGAAGCTCAACCTTCACAATCTTCTCAAACGATTTCATAATAAGAGAAGTAAGCGCAACAGGCCTGTAGACGTTGAGAGACGTTGGGGCTTCTTTTTTGGCACAGGCACAATAATAGAATCCTTCCAAAGACCAAAGGAGGAACAACGTGGAGTTGGAGAGATAAGTTGAAAATAAAACAGAATATGTCTGCCGATTGTTAGGCACAGTTTTTAAGTATGAGGCCTCCAATGCCATCAGGGCCAGGACTTTTATACCCTGGAAAAGTTTCAGGACATTACTCCTGTCGACGTGGACGCTGCTCTGTCCAGGGATAACATTATTAAAAACTGACAGCTCCTCGCTAAAATCATGGACATTAAAACGATTATAAAACATTTTCAGTTCATTGGAAAGGACAATGTCCGGCTTGCTAATTGGACCTTTTTTGGACTGCATCCCCATCATGGACTTTACACCCTCCCA
>OMKN01032397.1:4845-33028 GCA_900302345.1 Melanonus zugmayeri | reverse complement strand
TGTTCAACCATCCGGAAATCATCCATGGCACCGCTCCAAACTCCAAGCTCATTTTCTCACTCCAATTTCATGACGGAAATGGTGAATTAATTAAAAGGCTTGGCTGAGGATGAGTGAGTAGACTTGACTATATTATGTTGGCCTCTTTTATCTTGTGTTATGTTTCCTTCAGCCTTGTTGTTTCTTAGTTCATTGTTAAGTAGTTTCCTTTTTGCACAATCGTCAGAGCTCTCCACATTTCGTGTTACTTCTCACATACCTGTATGGTTGTGAATTGAAGTGCTTGAAAGATTGATTGAATCTTATCAGGAGCTACATATTTTTTTTGTACTGGATTTTAAGATTTTTTAAGATGATTTTAAGTAAGGTTGCAGGTTATTTTGAGGATAATATGGGGCTATTGGATCGGAAGCAAAATCTAAAATAGTAGTTAGTTAATAATTCAGATATGTGCAGCTGCAATCCTTCCATTAACGTTTGGATTTAATTTAATTGTAGAATAGTCTACGGATGAGAACCTGGCTGCTGAACTATATTATTTTAACAGAGCTTAAGAGAGCAATTTTCTTGTATTACTGCTTGCTAAATGATGACTTAACCATATTTGCAGTACTCAAATAGAGTAGCCTGGGGCCAAATTTAATCCACCAAAAGGAAAATCACAAGAAGTTGAGAGGAAAATATTATTACCACTCATTTTTAGTGATGCACAGATTTGATCACACTGTATTAATGATTTGATGGAAAACTAAAAGTGAATGTGAACTAAATGAAAGAGAATTCCTTTCCATCACCTACACCATGAGCATTCAAATGTAGTCGGAGTTACATTTCCAACTTCCCAGAAAAGAATGTTGGATTGTTATGATTGTGCACTTGAGTGTCATTTTACCACGGCTTCTTCTGGTACACAATTCAGAAAATCATTTCCATCACCATGTGTGTCAGTGTTGGGGGTCCTGGGGTGCAGGGGTCATCCAGCAGGAGAATGGCTGCCATCCATCAGGTGCAGCTCAGCAGAAGGCAGGCGAAGGCTGAGTGGGTTGTATCCTGGGGGCCCGATAGTTGCTCTCTGGCATCTGGTCCAGTGGAGGCCTTCCAACTTAAAGCATCATTAAAGTTTGTTAGAGGTTTGGGTTGTGTATTTACCTTGCCATGATGTAACTCCAAATATTGGCAATATATCTATTGGGACTGATATCTCCATAGATTCAAACTTGATAATCTGATAAATCTTGATAAAACTGCTTTGTTCGTGTTTGTTTATGTGCTAAAAGTGTGACTTTAAGACCTGTTTTGCCGTGCAATGTAAGTCAATGGGGGAGAGAAAAGACATTACTTTGGATTAACAAGTTTGAATCTACGGAGCAACTATTGAAGGTATCTTTCCAATATTTGGAGTTACATCATGGCAAGGTAACTACACAACCCAAACGTCTAACAAACTTGAATGATGCTTTAAGGGCTGCTCTTTCTTGGTTGTCAGCAGCACTTGGTAAGCCGTCTTCCAGGGAGAGCTACAGTAAGCTAAGGATTTTATCAGTCGGAATGGGTTTGTGGGCATTAAACGGTCCCCTCTAGGATGTAGCAGATATTTTTTGTGATTGTTGTGGCCAAAAATGCTTGATTTTGCAGCATCTTTTCTCAAAAATGGGGGTGCAACTTGCGATGATTTGTCTATTGTGTGGTTTTGTGCTAAGGTTGTGGGAATGAGTGAAATTTGCCACATTTGCAAACTTGGGCTAATTTCAAAGTTAGCGAATTGTTGCGATTGTGAAATAGTTAATTCCTGGAGGGACTGATTAAAGTCGAGAAGAAAATGTGTTGAATAGGACACGTTGGAGGTACTCGGAAAGGTTCCTGAGGCCAATACAAACTGCATGAGATCGCTTCTCATCCTCCCCTATTAGTGCGTGTTAATGGAGGTCTTGCACCCAAGGGCACAGGCACCCCATGTGGGGGCGATTACCTTCTGGTTGTGTTTGAGGTGCTGTGCATAGTTTACAACACCATGGGCAGTGCTTCAGGCCATTTTAAACCTTAAACGCACCACGCACACATACACACGTGTTTAGCATTCATTAAAAAACAAAGTTTCACCAATAGTGAATATAGACTTGATAAACAACTATTTACAAGGTCATTGGAGATCACATGTATATGTGTCCTATAGAAAGCCATTCACTTATATTTGGTAGTCAAATCAAGTAAGTAAGAAAATCATAGGGCAACAAAGTTCAAAATAAATGCCGTCTGCAGGAAGCTGCTAATACAGACATGGACATGGAGCGAAGCGGCATGCATTCCAGATTACAGCTAGACATCTATCCAACACTGAAATTGGATCCCATTGTGTTACACTGTCCTATTTCCAATAAATGTCAGCAATTCATTTACGGCTGAATGGTTTTTTTCAGAATTTGGACAGCATGTAAAGACTATATGACATTTTCATTTTTGTTCCTGCTATAATTTAAAAGGGTTACTTGATGAAACACACTTCCCATTATTTCTTCTAACAAGAAATCCTGTGACAAAAATATTAAAAAAACATAATTTGATTATGTTTATGTAACACATCTAAGAAAGTGTTAGAGTGTTAGAGCTGCAAGGGAGGTAAACAGGAAGGTAAATTATGCATGTACAGTACTTTCCTTTCATTAAAACCTGCCTGCACGCTATTAGACACTGGAATTAAAACTTTTACAAATGTAAGCATTTTTTGTTTCACATTGTTCACATTAGTTATTTGACATCCAGGTACCATCTTCTTCACCTGAAGAATACTTTGATTGTAATAATGTTGACACCTTGGCCATGCAACAGGCATACACAAAGCTAGCATGTTTTGTCGCTCTTCCATAATCCAATCAAGGACATGAGAGGAGCAAAACACATTCTTATTCAGTTTGGTTTTATGCTATAATATCCTGTTTTACTTTATGTCAGGGGCGGACTTTACCATTAGGCAAATGTCATTTTTTAGACCCTTTTTTCTAATAATCCATATGCTAAAATGGCATCACAATGCCCAATTAAGTCTCAGCCTCACCCCGCCCAAGTCAGCCTGATTAGACTCATGAGAGCAATCAAGGCCCACAGGTTAAACCAGCCATCACCACATACAGTGCGGACATGTCCGCCCAGAACACCTGCTTTGGCTGTACGTTTTTGCCAACTCTCCAATAAACTGTTTTTCACACTCTCCTTGACTTCAATGGTGGCCATGCTCGATTTAAACAGAATATGAAGTTGCTAAGCAAACCATTTCTAAACAGAAACGCAAAATAAAGAATAGCTTCTCACGTCTTTCTATAATTTTTTTTCCCATTATTAATGAGATATATAGCTGGGGTACAAAAGCCCATTAAAATCTTAACAATAACCAGTATAAACCTAATACATCCACAGGAATGTGTAGATGTTTTTCTGTGTTAGGTTCTCAATGGGTGTCATTTGGTATTTAGATGTCCTGGTTCTGCAAGGTCCATGCACTTTTTTCTTCGATCATGGCTATTGTAAGGATAAATCAGTTGAATTCCAATTATGTAAAAAAGAGCAATGTGCACAATAAGATGGGATCAAGTCCACACATTGAATCCTCATTTTGAACACAGGACCTGTCTGTCTGTGGAAAGTGCTAGGGTGAAGATCATATACATGTACTCAAATCATAGTTAAAAGGTACATATTTAGCACCTATAATAGCTTTCATGGCCACAGCACACATTGGCAGTATCTATATCCGTTCGGCACCACAAAAACATCTGCTTTCTGAAAGGCGAATTTAATGCTCCCTAGAAAATGGATAAGAGCATTATACGACAAAATGAATGTGTATATGTGTGGTAGAAACAGGTTAGAATGAGGAAGCACAGGTTAGGGAGCATCTATATAAGAGCCATGTGAGCTTACCTTAAGGAACCAATAGATTATGTCATCATAATAGTGATGCTGAGGGTGATGGATGCTCCTAACTCCTACTTTGCAGGTCTTAGGAGTAGAGAAAATGAAATTGTTGCAAAAAAACAATGCCTCCTGACAAAACAATTTTACCACGGTAACAGTAACCTCAGCAGCACCCTGAAATAATAGAGGTCTCCTGCATCGACAACACAATTGCCCACAATATGAAAAGGTCAAAGTGTCAATGGGCTGTAGAAATAGGATAGTTACAGGCAAGGTCAACTTTAGGGAATGTCTATTTTCAACTACACAAACATATGAGAGTTATAAAGACATTGTGGACGATCCAACTCCCACCAAGGGTGGACACAGGTGAGGACGCTGGAGGCGGGTTTCAGTCTTTATTACAAACACAAAGGTGACACCGAGTGCCAAACCAAAACAATCTCTGGCCGATTGGAAAACGCATACAACACAAATCAAACGTATAAACCGTCAGTCTATGATTGGGGACAAGTCTGTGTTGCCGTTGATCGTGTAGTCCAGGCAAGGAGTGACAAAGGTAGGTAAGCATGCCGGCTTCTTCTAAGGATTCGGGAACCAGTCTCACTGTGAGCACAATAGACTGCTGTGTCTGGGCCCCCAGCTTATGGACCACCCGGAACTTAAAAGGCTGTAAGGCCAGATACCACCGGGGTTGGTGTCCTTCATGTGATGGAGCCATTAGAGAGGAGCGGGGTCTGAAGGCGCGCCCCAGGAGGTAGTACCGAAGGGCGTCAACCGCCCACTTGGCCAGACACTCCTTCTCCACGGTGCCTCTCCTCCCGCTCAACCAATTTGTGGCTGAGGTACAGCACCGAACGGTCCACGACCTCCACCTCCTGGGACAAAATGGCCACCAGCCGGCGTCAGTCTGCAAAAGGAAGGGAAGCACAAAGTTCGGTGAAAATAAGAGCGACTGTTCGTAGAGAGGTTTTTTAACCCTCTCAAACATGACCTGACACCGCTCAGTCCACTGGACCGGATCTGACACACCCTTTTGGGTGAGGTCAGTCATGGGGCTGGTCAGCTCCGAGAAGGCAGGGATGAATCGCCTATAGTAGCCGGGCAGCCCCAGGAATGCCCTCACCTCTTTTTTGGTCTTGGGCCGTGGACAGGCTCCGATTGCAGCCTGTCTCTACCTGCGGGCGCACCTGCCCACCGTACCCCAGATACCGTACCTCACTCTGTTCAATCACACACTTCTTCGGGTTGGCCGTGAGCCCGGCAAGCCTCAGGGACTCGAGCACTGCCGCCACCCGCCGGATATGCTGCTGCCAAGTGTCACTATGGATGATGACATCATCCAAATAGGCAGCAGCATACTCAGCATGCGGCCGCAGCACCCGGTCCATGAGGCACTGGAACATGGCTGGGGCTCCGAACAACCCAAACGGAAGTGTGTTAAATTGGTATAACTCGTACAGAGTGGAGAAGGACGATTTTTAAATCCAGTGTCGAATAAAAACAAACCGTGCCTAACCGATCAAGGAGCTCGTCGATCCGGGGCATCGGATATGCATCAAACTTAGACACCCCATTCACCTTGCGATAGTCGGCACTGAAGTGAATAGACCCATCGGACTTGCGAACAAGCACGATGGGGCTAGACCAGCCGCTGTGTGACTCTTCTATTACGCCCATTTCCAGCATGGCCTTTAATTCCTCCTTCACAATCTTTCTATTGTGCTCTATACGGTCGCAACCTAACAGTCACGCCGTCTCTATGCCGTCTCTACGTGTGCACATCTCCATGCACGCATGCCACCATCACCCACTATGCTTCCAATAAAGCTCCAGGCCAAACCAGGCTTTGGTGGATCAGGGTCTGTGAACAACCCGAATCCAGCAAAGCCTGGCGTATACTCCCCTGCAACCTTGGGATGCAGTATTTTCCCTCCTGATTAGGGGAGGAGGCCGACGTCACGGTGACCCAGACTACCTGGCCCATCTCCATGGCAGGAAACTCCCGCTGCAAGTGGTCCAAGCCCCAGCACCAACACTCCTGTCCCCATGTCTGAGGTTCCCTCCGCGAGGGCCCCGGGCTGAAAGGGGGCCCCTAGGACCGGTAATGCTCCGGAGGTGGACCCCGGTGGCTGCTCCGGCCCAGAGCCCTGAATGACCCCGGTGGGAACCGATGGGGTGCCGGCACTGGCCGGACAACGGGACGGGCCTGCTCCTGCGGCTCCCCAGCCCCCGAGGCCATTTGGTCTGCGGCTAGCCGGACTGCCTCCACCAGCGTGGCCGGCCGATGACAGGACACCCACTTGCCCGTCGAGTGTGGGAGGCCCCACAGGAAGTGGTTGAGGGCCACCTGCTCCACCACCTCCTGGATGGTGTGCTCGCCTGGCCTCAACCAATGTGCGAACGCCAGCGGTCGTTCCCCCATCTCCAGCCTCGAACCACGCAGCCACCGAAGATGTCCCTCTGGCATCGAGGAGGGCTTGCCTGATGTCCAGGTAGAACATGCGGCTGGCAGCTGGCAGGTCATATGCGGCGCCTCCCCGGTCAGCAACAGCAGCAGCTGCACCCCCCACTGGCCGGGGGGCCAATCGCATGGGGGGGAAGGGGGTCAGTGGTTGATGACCACTGCACCACCCCCAGTGGTTGATGACCACTGCATATATTTTTAAATATATGCATATCTGTTGGGTGTAGTACTACATTAAGGAACTAGTAGGGCTGATCTTTATAATACCAGCAATGTGGATGGAGTGGCTGAGAGGTGTTGCCTGGTACCAACCCCTGAATCCCCGCCCACCTTTTCAAAATGTTTTGCGATTTGAGGTCTGGTGTTGGTTGCTTGAGTGGTACTCGGCTCTGCGTTTCCACCGGGCCAATCAGTGTTTTGTAGGGAGGACTTGGAAAAAAAATATGCTGACAGAATCTGTGTGATTACAGCGAGAAACAGAAAACAACACGTAGCTCCTTGTAGCAAAACATTTGGATCCTGCCTTTAAGGTATTTTTTATAATAATAAGAAGAAAGTTTATTTATATAGCACCATTTCATACATTAAAATACAGCTCAAGGTGCTGTACAATACAGAGAACAAACTGCATCAAAAAGAGCGGAAATAACATCAAGCTTAGTGATTGGTTTAGGGGGAAGCAACCCTACCCAGTCCCTGGAAACGGCTAAGACAGAAGAAACTTCAGACTGAATTATGAAGTGAAGCAAAATAGAAATGATTATGAAGTGAAGCAAAATAGAAATTCAGGATGATTATCAGGCTATGAGAGGTGAGGTTTTCCTAGGTAACGTCAATGACGCATTGCTTTAATAATCGGGCTATAGTGGATATGCAGTCTCCATCTTTATCTGTAGTCAGTGACGGATGGAATCAGGACAACCGGAAGTTACTGACTTCAGACACTCCCAAGCCTCGATATTGGGTAAACAATATTATCTGTCAGAGGTGCAGGCCAAACACCTCAGATATCTTCTGAAATGTTAATTGAATACAATTGGTGTGACTTCCTAATAGAGCATAGATATGTGACAGGTTGTCACACAAAGTGATTCACAAGCTTCTCATTACATGTCCGTGCCTATCAATGTCTGCTGCGGCAGAAGTGGAAGATGTCTATGCAAAGAATTCCACCACTCAAGCAAGAATAGATCCAGAGCTATAGCCCTGTCTATTGTTCAACTTAGCTATAACTGTTGTACATTTTGTGTGCCTTTTGTAGTTAGGAAAATTGGTTCTCATTAATTCTCTGGGCACTCAGGCAAAATTAGCCATGGGGTTGACAAGCTTAGAGCGAGTAGACCTGCTGATCCACTGCTTATGTTAAAGGGCAGGGCTTTGGTGTACATTAGTGCAAAAGTGGCTTATTATAGGCTAATCACATGCAGGGTATTATGGGCTAATTAATTAAACTAAATGTGCGGTGTCTAAATGTGCCTATATAATATGGGGTGTAGGGATATATCAAGTATGCATTGCATTTTTAAACACAAATAGTGTTTGGGCTAATCTATGGACATACAAATGAATTGCTACTTTGTATTTCTTTGTATTGGGTATTTTTCATTTCATACTGTTTTTGTGTCTGGTGTAGCGTAGGACAAAATGTTTTCTGTATGTGTGTTGGCGAAACGTATGTGGGTGAGTGGATTTAGAGAGAGAGAGGAGTGTGTGGTTATGAGCGTGTGAATCATTTGTGTTTATTTCATTTGTAGCAAAAAAAGAGTGCCCATCGTGTTTAATGTCAATTGCTAAAATAAAAAGATCAAAAGTCAAACTCTTTCCCTCGTTCTCTTCCAGGAACCAGCCATATCTTTGTTATGATGTATTCACAAACAGAGCTTGGCATTTCAAATGTTTGCGATGCAAATGGAATGTTGCAGTTGACTTCCCTTCACCTGTTGGTGCCTTCCAGTGAATCACCTTCATTCATTGAAGACAATAAAACAATGCAAAATGTGCTGTGTGGGCCGGACCGTGGTTAATATTCCCACACGTTTTCACTAAATACAGCAAAGAACAGAAAAGCCTCATGTACAGGCAGATCATGAAAATATACTCATCATGTATAATTAATCCAAATTACTATCATTCATCATTATTTAAACACAAATGAAAGGGGAATTAATTTTTCCACCACAGTTATCAGGTCTATTACCAGAATGTCTCCCCTGCTCGGTCTGTCTCCTGAGATGGCGACTTTGCGGGAATCTTCAAAGTCAAAGCGCTGCCCCAATGGGTTGCCGCTTGGAAGTGAGTTTCTGTCTTTCCCCCCTTGGTGAGATCTGCCATATACCCATGGAGGTAAACCACTCTGGAGTTAATGTGTGCTTTAGGGAGGTATAGAAGAAACCGGCTGCTGCTGCTGCTCCTTTCTTGTTATTTTTATTTTTTTTGCCTCCCGCGGTAGAATTACACGATGACACATCTCCTTCTCCCTCATCTCAAAGAGGATGAAACAGACTTTGAATGCCTGCCTCTGCGCAGTCCGCAATTTGGAAAGATGCAAACTCACACACAACATGGCAACAGAAAGGCAGTGGGGGGGGAAGCCAGCCTTTCAAGCTAGTGATTTGATGACATGTGCAAGTCTCCACAACGCCCTGCCATCATTCTAGCTGTGTTGCTCAACCCCCTAGTTGACTCCAGGAAGACAGGATTCACACAGAAAATGCATTAAAAAATCATGCCAATAATGCCAATGCTAATAATGATAGGATGGGTGCCACTTATGTATTTATACGTCATAGACTAGCCTCGTGAGACCATCCTGATCTTGCAAGTTCACGTTCTGTTTCCCTCTGCAGATCGGTCTGGCCTCCATCCCGTTGAAAGCCTTTTCCAAAAATTGTGAAAAGCTTGGACCAATCAGCGCTCTGGGGAGGGGGTTTCGGTTCATGAAGAACAATCTGCCGAATTTTTAAAAAGCAATTGCGGCAAAAGTGTAGCAATCAAAACAGTTTTTATCCAAAATAGACTGAATAACGATATGAAACGATGAACAGAAATCAGCACGGAAGGCTTTTCTCAGATTAGAGTATGTTTTTGCTTTACTTCCAACTGGATTCGACAAGAGCGAAGAGAGCACGAGCATCGCTCTGATTGGCTGGAGTTTTTTGAACAACGTAAGGCCGCTGGCGGCCATATTTGGAAATCAATTACCCAGCCAAGGCCAGACTGATATTCATTGCAAAACGTAAACGTCAATATCAGAATGGTCTCACAAGGCTACCATAAACCACCCAAACACTCAGTTTATAGTGTATAGTTCCATTGCAGTCCATGGTGCAAGTAAGGTGATGATCATATGTTTCCTATTTTTAAATTCGGCCATGTGATGATCGCTCATAAATGGATTTTGGAGGTTGTACGGCTGCCCTGGTCATTAACGTCAACCATCACCAGGAGGCTCCCAGCCTCCCTCGCCGTCTTGGTTATTAACAAAATCATTGTCGTCGTCCTCATCATCATCGTTCATGTGACTCCGGTGTCATCCCGATGATGGGGACACTTTTTAATTAGGAACATTAAAATCCAACTGTCATTGTGGAACCTGTCTGAACTCTGTTTAAAGGTCTCTGATGATACTAAATTCAGCCGCATCAGAACACTTTCCTTCTTTTCTCAGTCCTCTTTTTTTCCCTCAGTTTTGTTTACTTCATATCGAAACACCGAAGGTCTCTAATGTGTCTATCACGATTGAGAGTGTGTTTGAAAGATCAAAATGGAGAGATAAGGTAATTAGCGATGAACATTAGGCACAGTAAGTGTGTCTGAGAAACAATCTTGCAGCGTATTACAACACAATGTCCTCCTTTTGCTGTTTCTCTGTGATTTGTTTTGTCATTTGTTCTATCCGTGCTGTTATTAAACGCTGTATCCCTGATGCAAATATGATGTCCTTTCATTAAATGTCACATTAGTTGTCAGTCAAGAACACTCCTACCGTTATCCATCTATTATGAGACACATTTACATACCTGAAATATGCTCACTTTGGCTTTTCACAGTAGTATCGGGAACGTGTTGAATAATTGTACAATTTTTTATTATATTATGCTATGTGTTTACTGATTAAATCCACACACATATCCACCTTCTTAATAATACACATAATACACAGGGGAGGAAAAGATCATATAGAATGAATACGTAATAATGACTCACACATACGGGGTACATTATAATCACGTCGCGTCCGGTGACCACACATAGAATTCTGGGTAATGTAGTTCAGTTCAATGCACAGTCATCACCATGGTAGGACTCCGCCTCTCTTGTGCTTCGGCCAATGGGGAGCATAGTGGGAAGTACCATGGAAACTCCTCCCCTTTGGTTTAAAGGGCGCTACAAACAGATGGCTCCTCCTCTCTGTCGTCACTAGGACCTCTTAGGTCGGCTTAGAGCCGTGGTGCACCGCGTTTGTTATTTTCATAGAAACCTCCTTTTCTCCTTAGATCTACCCAGTGTTAAGTTAAATAAAGTTTGGTTAAATATACTATCATCTCCTGAATCGAGATTATTTTGAATACCCAACAAACATATTGTGTTCTATACTTAAATATAAAGAATGCATTGCAATAGTCACCAGATTATAGTGTGACCCATGAGGCTTTCCTAAACCCAATCACTTCTAATACCTGGTAAGTGGTTTTTGCCGGAGGCTACGACAGCTTTGTCAAACAGCTGCAGTGGAAAGGATGGAGCAAACAAACAAAACATAATCGAGTGCATAGTACCATGGTGTTGTTGTCAAAGTGCTGATCTGGAGAAGCCTTGGAGGGGGTTTCAGTTCATGACGCACAAGGTCTGCCGAATTTAAAAAAGTAACGGCAGCGCTCAAGGAAAGTGTAGCAATCAAAACAGTTTTTATCTCAAATAGACTGAATAACAATGTTAAACGATGAACAGAAATCAGCATGGAAGGCTTTTCTCAGACTAGAATATGTTTTTGCTTTACTTCCAACTGGATTCGACAAGAGCGAAGAGAGCACAGGCGTCGCTCTGTTTGGCTGGAGTTTTTTGAATGACGTAAGGCCACTGGCGGCCATATTTGGAAATCAATTACTGCCCAGCCAAGGCCAGACTGATATTCATTGCGAAACGTAATGTGAATATCAAGATGGTCTCACGAGGCTACCATAAACCACCCAAACACTCGGTTTATGGTTTATAGTCCTATTGCAGTCCAAGTAAGGTGATGCCTCATATGTTTCCTATTTTTAAATGTGGCCAAGTGATGATCGCTCATAAATGAATTTCCTTGAGGTGTGGGACCTGACAGAGGTTATATGCTTGTTGTTTGACAGTGTCCTGGAGGGGGTTACGGCTGCCCCGGTCATTAACGTCAACCATCACCACCATTATCAGAGGGAAACAGGTGCACCCTCTTGGAAATGGGATGCATTGTATGCATGTAAACAGCAAGAATTTAATTTGAAAAAGAATCAGCGTCTCAACACTTGTGATTTTTTCCCCCGCTTTTACTTCTTCTCCACCTCATCTGTTATCTGAATACTGTTGCCAGCTTCTGTTCAGATCTGATGGGGGTGGTGTGCTCTATTTTAAGCATTCAGAGCCCCTGTGTCACTGCCCACAGGCGCTTACAGCACATATGGCAACACAAACAGAAACACCTGCCCAGGGCACGATTACCAATGTGGTGCTTTCTCTTGGCCCTGCCCTTCAGGATCTAACACCCCAGCCCTGAGTTCAGGAGGGAAAGAAAGGGAGAATGGGGTGAGCGATGTGCAGGGAAGGTGAGGTTATTAATTTACTGCCTTGTTGAAACAGACTCCCTCCGGAGATGAATGCTCAGAGGCAGCGTTGCTGCTACGTTCTCCACCTGCCTCACCTTTCCAACAGATGGACAAATACGCTCTACACGTATTAGATTACCATGTCTTAAGTGGGCAGCATACTTCAAAAGAAGTGCTGAAAAGAAGTTTGTTCGTTTTCTCCACCATCACGGTTTTTTATTCGTACGACCTCGTTGAAGTAATTTTCCGCATGAAGTATACTGACCACTTCATACTCTACAACTGGGTGTTTCCAGAACCCTGTTGCCTCCCTTTTTGGCAACAGTGGAGCGAAGTTATCTTGGGGGGAGCCAAACTGCCAATCCTGATTAGAGATGATATTAAACATCACGTAATCACGTCAAGCATACGAGATGTCGTATGTGTAAGTGTTTCGTCATTAGACCTGCAGCACAAGATTCCGTCAGGAATTAAATGGCTGGTAAGAGACTTCCAACCCCAGACATCCCCGTTCAAACCTTTGAACGGGGACACCTTAATCACATTCACAGATGGAGGAGAATTGAAAGTCTGGTAGATTGCGCAGGGGTTTTATATATATATATAATTGTAATGCAGTGTATTTATTTTTTTATTTAACCTTTATTTAACCAGGAAAAGCCCCATTGAGATTAAAAATCTATTTTACAAGAGCGTCCTGGCCAAGCAGCACAATTAACAGGGCTGCAGACATACATATAACAATTTCCATGAACATAAAAGAAAGATTACAGAATCATAAAAATATAAAGTATTAATTCATCATCAAGTAACAGCTATCAATTAGGGGCAGTATGAATAACTTTGAACGCATACAGTGAGACCAGCTCCCTAAGATTCAGGTAATTTTGCAAGACTTGATTCTAAAATAAAAACTCAATTTCAACTTCAGTTTTTGTTCTAATGTGTGTACTGTCTCTGTGTATGCCCTATGATCAACAAGCTATTTTTCAATAATTAGAACAGGTATTTTTTTCCTCCTCCATGGTGTCTTAAACTGCCCCTCCATAGAAACATCACCAAGACATTAAAAGAAGAAAAAGGGGGCAGGCGAAGAACGTCAACCACTTTGTCAACTCCTGTGTACAAGGGAAAATCCTCCTGAGAATGATGTTCCCCCGTGTCAGCCAGCCCACGGATAAAATGCATGGGGTTTACAAAGTGTGTACCTCTTATCATCCAGACAGCTATGAAAATTGCTTTTCTTGTGTGAGACCGCCCACGGGAATTCATAATGCACTTCAGAAAATGCTTGGATTACAATTAGACAGAATGGAATTGTTCCCATGTTTGTAATGAGTCCTTTTGTGCATGTGTGTGTGCTTTTGATTTGCAGCGTTCACGGGTTGATGTCAAAAGGGGAATTCTGGGTTTGTGAATTCTTAGCCTTGTTGATAGCAACCTCCCCTAGAGATGTTTCAAAAGCACCTGCAATCTGGTAAGGCTGCAAGTATCGACTTGTTTAACATTGTAAATTGTGCTTGATCTCCCTCAGATACATAACATGTGAGTCTATTTTTTTTTATTCAACAGAACTTAGTTTGGCTGTAAAAGTATGTAGCTAAAATTAGAAACGGCGTAGATGGATTACAAATGGGTTCATGGGTGCATTTAGAATTTAACAGCAGAGGAAAGTACATTTGAATTGCATCTGGCATATTCTCAATAGTATATACTGTATATTTCACATTAGGGAGAAAATATTCACATTTCAACACATATGCCATAGAAATTCAGTCAACCCATTAGCAGCCTCAGAGAATTGGCCAACATCACTGGCATCCAGACAATTTTTCTCCAGCTTGCACTGACTGTCAAAGCTTCCAAAAATAAAAATAAATCTCCTTTAGAAAGTTTTATACGAGGAGGGCACTGCATTCTTGCCTGTGAAAAAGTGCATTTATGAGTATTAACAAACAGTATTATTATTATTATTTTACCATCAGTATACATATATCCATTGAAAAGATGAATGTTTAATTCATGTACAATCTCAGGTCAAAACAGTACAATAATAGTGCTAGACTAATAATAGTACTAGACATAGCGTTCTGTAATACTTGTTGTGCTTTTGTTTGGACTTATATTTTTACCCCCGATGCCAACCGGCATCAAAGGCCTCTACATCCTCCTCTTGAGCCATGGGACGGGCGTGAGTGTGGACTGCTTCACCATGAATGGGCCTTTTTGTACACGCTCGGCCAAAAGCAGACCACCATGGGCCTGCGCTGGAAAAATTAAGCCTCAAAACACTGATAAGGAGGATTAGGATATTAGATGTCGATGGAGGGAAGGTAAGCTACGCCGCCGTTAATGAAGTCACCCTTAGAGATGCATGTTCGGTGCTGCAATCAAACAAACACCACGACAATTCCCTGGTGAACTAATTCTCTTCTTTGTTTTTTTTGTGCTGGCACGCTGTTTTCATTTCATGGATCCATATTGCATGAGAGAAAAAATGCATTTTATTCCGTATTCCATCATGGAGTGCTGCTATCTGACATTCCCTGTAATTGGGGCATTTCAGCTTGACCCCTGGCTTGTTAAACACCCATTTGAGAACCTTCTGGAAAGGCCAAAATGTGTGTATGTGCATGTGTATGTGTGAAAAGTGTTGCACTTATCTCCAAGGATTCTCTTGTGTGTGTGTACGTGCGTGCGTGCATGTGTGTGTGTGTGTGCGTGCTACTCTTTGTTAGCATATCAATGATTGAGTCCAAATTAATTTAAAGGCCTTCCATGTATAGCACACTCACACACACACAAACACACAGCAGACTGTGTCTCGAATCTGTTGAAAAAAATGAAAGCGCGGGTGCATTTGAAGGGCGTCAGCGTAGAGAGTTAAGACAGCGTAGAGGGTTAAAGGCAAGAGTGATGGTGAGCGAGCGAGGGAGCAATGATCGAGGACGAAAACAGAAATAGGAAGAAGAAAAAAGAAAGAAACAGCCGGAAAAGCCAGGCATTTGAACTGTCAGGCAGCACAGAGCGAAGTGTCACGTGTGAATGGCAGAGGGAAGAGATAGAGGCCGGAGAAGGAGTCCGACTCCCTCTTTCATCACATGGAGGATATTCAGCAGGGAAAGGGCAGGAGAAGGTCCGGCACAAAGAGCTGTAGAACAGGTAGAACAGACGGGGGGAATATTGGCATCGGTACATTTAACAGCAGTGGAACAGGGCGTGTAATGAGTTCTGGGAAAGCAAAGAAAACGATTATTTATTTAGACAGGGACACCTGAAGTGGCAAAGTAAAAAAGTTAATAAATAATAATGCAAATAATAATAGGACGGTATGGACGATTGGCGCAGAACTGGCAGGGATGAAATCAAAATGTAAATGAAACAATAATGCTATAGAGGTGAATAGAATGAGGTGGGTTAGATTGAGTAAAGGAGGAAGTGGGACATGTTTATTTGTATTGGTCCGTCAGTGCGAGTCAGCTAATTTGTCTTTACCCAATTCCCTCCCGGAGATAGAAAATGTGCATGTGTTAGTAGACGTCGGTTATTCTCAGAGAGAGGGAGAGACCGACTGCGGCTGCATCGGCCCATGCTTCAGTGCGTCGCTCCGGGGCGCGGTTCGGGCGCCTCTCTGCTTGTAAATAGGGAGGAACATCCTCTGTAAGCACCGCGTCCGTGTGGACATCACTGCGCCATCTGCTGACTCTTCATCGTTTTTTTGTTGTGTTTAAAAAAAGAGAAAGAAATGAGTGAAGATAATGTGCTCATAATGGATTGATTGAGTATAATGATTCGTTTTTTTATAGTGAACACATAACTGTACCTAATGAAGTGGTATTATTACAAAAATACTCCTCTGTAAACCCGTATTAAGACTTTAGTGTTGGCTGTTATTCAAGTAGAGCATTTGTGCTAAGAATACATTACAAGACACTGAGGAGAATGGACGGGTCGAGCCAGGAACAAGTTAGTATCATGTTCTCATGTTGGCCCCATTTGTGTTAGGTAATAATACTCATTATTGAACTCCTATATTCATAATTGTGTCATCAACAGCAGGTAAACAAATGGAAAGACATATGCATACTATGTGTAGGTGTGCATGTTCCTACAAGAATACAACGCTACATTTGCCTAACAAAGGGAAAGATTGTACCCTGAGAATATTGCAAGACCGGTTATGAAAATCTGAGATTAGCATTGATCATGCAAATGGTATATAATCCTTTCTCAACTGTGCTAAAACGTACCATAATAACACGTCAACCCATTGAAATCTTTAAAGATAACTTCAGGATTTTTCAATCTGGGCCTCATTTTCCCATCATTTGGGGTCTAACTGACTAATGCGGACAATTGTTGACATTGGTCCAGTATTGAGCAAGAACACAGCCGTGAAACGTCTCCATTGTAACCCATTGGGGCAATTGTGGCCCTCAATGTACGTCCTCTAAAAATGCTTGTTTTTGTCACTGACAGGCTCGGATTGTCAAGTGTTTGACAACATTATGGAAATTATCCCTACAGAGAAATAAAACTTGTTTCCTTACCTTTCGCTTGATCAGGGGTCTGTTTGTTACTGTGTCTAACCAAGTAGGCCTCTCGCTCGAGGAGAAGTTGCGCTGAAATCCCGCAAAATCTCACATTTTCGAAATCAGCTAAATGTTCAGCCATGACCTTGAAAATCCTTTACGTACACGCTCTGTAGTCCAACACAACAAATTCTTGCTGGCGCTCCTCTCTCCAACTCTCACTCCCGTTTCCACTGTTCTCTTCCTGCAACAACTCATTGCACTGAGTTGCTCAATACTGGACCAATGTCAACAATTGTTGTCTGCGTTAGTTAGTTAGACCCCAAATGATAGGAAAATGAGGCCCAGGTTGAAAAATCCTGAAGTTATCCTTTAAGTCTGAACCAGTGCTAATCTCCCCTTAGTTGTAATGATGTAGGCTACACCACTTCTTTCCTCCACGGGGGAATGCAGCCATACCATAAGATTATGTTCTTGCATTCCTGTTGGATGCCCAATAAAAAAGAAAAACCTGGAAAATAATACACACTTGAACTTATGACCCATGTGCACAAAGTACCCTCTAGTGATGCATCCGTTGTCATATCTATGATCACGCTTCCACAGTATAGGTCTCCTGGTGACTCATTGCCTCAAAGCATTACACACACATATTTGTGTGTGTGTGTGTGTGTGTGTGTGTTATAAGGTTGAATATTTTGTATTATACACAGAGAAACAGATTCTTGGAAGGAAGAAAAAAGTGAAAATGTTTAAAAGTTTAAATAATGCATCTGTTATTTGTCTTTTGGCTTTTTTGTGATAATCACATTCAAAGTGTATGCAGGAATTTGGTACAAAATGATAGATGAAGTGAAAAGAATGTAGCGCTTGGCGTTGATGTGCCAGTGGCAGCTACCAGCTCTTAGCTACACCTGGGACGTGTTTCAAGTACTTCCCTGCACTGTTGGGATTTTCCGATTCAGAACAGCTGATTTCAACTTTGAGGAACGAGTTCACTCAATCTCGGATAGGTTGAACCTGAAAAATGTGCTCGTCATGACAGGCTTCAAAAGCCATCATCTATTGCACCCTGGAAATGGGATCGATCAGGGAATTCCCAAGCTGTCATTGCTATTTCAGTGCTTTTAGTGGTTCTAGTCTAGTCCCAGCCTCTTGGAATACTATAGTTTTGGATATGACCATATGAACTTGTTCTTTGCCATTATCTAAACCAATGAGACGATAGAAAGAAGTCGCCACTGCAGCCGTGAGCGGAGTTATCTCGGAGCTAACCTGCTATGTATCAACTTTGATCCAGGTTAGGCTCACAGCATGAGTCGCCATGGTAACTGAACTGAGATTCGTCTAATCTTGGTATCTGAAGCCTTGGTATTCTGGCTTCCCCTGAATCCTGACTTAACATATCCGGTTAACCTGGAAATCCAGATTCATGAAACAGGGCCCTGGTCTCTCCCTTTTAATGGTCAGGTTAGAGAAGTGTCTGCTCTGTATTCAAGTTCTGTTTATTCAACCCAAACTGTTTTCCGCCCCACAATTTCGGCTTCTTAATACCTTGACCTGAGGTTTGTCCATATTGTGTAGGCCTATATCACTCTGTGTTCCTGCAAAATACTATCCCTCACACAATCTATTAGGGCTGCGTTTCCGTTAAGGTACCGTTAAGGTACATCGATATCAGGAAACGCAGCCTAGACCACTTCCTTTTCCCTCTCTTTCTCCCATCTTTACTGTGCTTTCACTTTCCTTCTGCTTATCCGTATTTGACAGCTCTCATCCGGTGTCTGCACTGCTGTCCATCCGTGTCCACTGTACGGAGAAATCCATTGCGTTTGCTCTCTCTCACTCTCTCTCTCTCTTTCACTCCCTCGCTCGCCCCACTGCTTGCCCTGAGTAATACGATCAATGCTGTTTCCCAGAGACGGGCAAGACCACAGGGGGTCCGACGTTGCCTAGCTCACCGTCAGCTGCTGTGGGGTATTCACTGTACCTGGGAACACTCTCAAAAGGTAGACACACACATGTACGCACGCATACACATACACACAAACGCACACACACACACCCACCCACACACACACAAACATAACGTGGGAAGCAGATGTCCACATTCTGTAAAGGGATGTGTGTGTGTTCAAAGATGCAATCATAAACTGACAAAATAGGGTGTAGCTGCTGTGTACCACACACACACACACACACACACTAAATCAGCAGGCTTAAAAGGTTACATTGATCTTAGTCGTGGGTGAGATTGCAAAAGCTTTCATTCTTCATCTCTCATCTCTCTCTCTCTCCCTACCTCTTCCTCTGTCTCTCTCTCTCTTGCTCTATTTTCTCCATGGCCCCTCTCTCTGACCCCACTACTCTCACGTTATTAGATCATGACCTTTGCCATTGTGTTTTTTTCTTCCCAACTGTTATTACTCTTTCTCTCATCCCTCCGTCCCTTTTACAATGTGTATTTGTCATTATTTTAACATCCCCACATATTTCTCTTTTCTATCCTTTATTTTTTAGCCCTCACTCCCTCCTCTCGACTCTCTCTCTTCCTCTCTCCCCCTCTGTTTGCATGTCTCTCTACCGCCCCAGCGCGCTGCGCCTCATTCTCTGAGTGCTAGGAATAGTTCACTATAAATCACGCCTGCCCTCACATACATCACAGCAGGCACGCACGCTACGCCGACACTCCTCCTCAGCCAGGATGCCGGGTGGCACAATAAGCACAAGCAGAAAAGTGCACACACGCATGCATGCACGGACACACATTTATTGCATCAGCAAGCCTCACATTTCCAAAGCATTGCACTCCTTGTGCTGCTTGCTTGAAAAATCTCTCTCTCTCTCTCACTCTCTCTCTCTCTCTCGCTCTCTCTCTCTCTCACTCCACACACACACATCTCTTTCTGTCTCTGTTTCTGCAGCAGTATGTGTTGGAGAGTGGAATATATAACTCATTGATTGAGAATACCGCCCCCCCAATCCCCCCACACACAGACACACACACCACCACCACCACCACCACTACGCACACACACACACACCATCACACACAGACACACACCACCACACACAGGCACGCACGGTGCACACACCCCACCACACACACACCACAGGCACACACGTAAACAATGCGGCCACAGTGAGATGATGATCAAATGAAACAGCGGCCAAGTCCCTCTTATAATAACTTGCCACCATTCAAGCAGAGCATAGAGGGGGAGGCAGACCTCAGCGCCCCCTGATGAGATTCTCAGCCAGGGGAACGTGACCTGTGTCCAGATCCCCCTCTCTTAAAGGGGAAGATCAGTGTGTTGACGTCGCGCTTTGTCTCTTGTTTAGGGTTATGCTATAATTGACGATGATGTGATTTAGTGAAGGTTTTACTTGCGTTTTGTTTGTAAAAAAATACAAATGAATGTGAGAGAAAGTTAATTAAAGTAGACCGGTTTGTGGTTTTATGGTTCTTTATGTTTGTGGAGAAAGTCTTTCTATAATGTAATATGACTTACAATGTAATATGACTCATTTTGAATATGATTTTAGAAAATGACATGATAAAAAAAACATAGTTTAGTCCCCCAGCTAATTGGTTGTGTGAGGTCAGACAAGCAAATGTTATCCGGATGATGTCTTCTCAACTTCACTGCAGATGCATTGTTTGAGATGCTATTTAAATGACCATGAGCTCATTGCTTTACATGTGTTAAGTTAAGTGTTGCATTATATAAAATCAATATCATGCCACTTTTAATCCCAGTAATGGATTCTAACCACCAACAACAAACATGTCATCTAGTGAATGACAATGGCACCTACAGGGATGCTTCCCTTAGGTTACACTTTACATTGCAGTGTCATGTTACAGTATAATTACACATGTAAGTACTGTGTAATAAGCAATGTAACGCCATTGAACAGTGTGTACTTAATAGGTAATAACGTTATGGAACAACGTGTAACTATACAGTGTGGTTAGGGTTAGGGGTTAAGGTTAGGGTTAGGCTGTTCCATAATGTTATTACATACTGTTACAGGTTGTTACATTGCTTATTACATGTGTAATACTGTAACAAGGACATTAATGTAAAGTATTACTATTTCTTATTGAAGAAGAAAGAGGACACTAGATCCATGTAGGGGTTATAGTTGACCACTGAATGGTGTCTTCCTCAACTCTCTATCAAGTTTACATACATTTTGCATATAATAAAAAAATAATTGTATTTTTGTATTATTATTTAAAAAACATAATAATAATAGTTCCTATTACTGTCCTGTACTTTCTTCTGTGACACCCTAATTTCCCATCTGGGATTGATAAAGTACATATTTTCTTATCTTATCCTATCTTAGTCACAGATTTGTCTTTTTTATTTGTCTGGAATGTACTTCCATGTGTGATTTTGATTTTGAACTTCCTGTTTTCCAACAGTTTGTAAAGTAAAGTACAGTAGCCGAGTTGAGCTTCCGCTATCGGATAGACCATCAGATAGTGACGAGCATCTCCTGTGAAACGACCTCAAAAATCATGTCAACCATTAAGACCACTTCATATCCTCAATAGCTTATTGTTCACAAATCCAACCACACAAAGGAAAGCCACAGTGCTGCAAAAAAAATCATTATGTATAGGCCTATTGTATGAAGAATATTTTATTCTTAAGAAAAGACGGTGACGTCGTCATTGACCTTATTTGGTTTGGGGATTTCTCCAAGAAACTCCCGATGTTCGCTATCAACCCGACTCATGAGTCACGCTTAGAAAAGGCCCACACAGGCCATGATTGTAATCACAATGGAGTCTATAAACATGTATTTATAGCCTAACTAACCATAGACCACCCTTTAGATGCAACATCGAACATACTGTACATCTTGAAATGATCGACCCCTCCATACAATCTATTCATCATGAGGTGTCTATCATATCACATGCAAAAAGCTTCTCATCTCACTGCATCAACCTTCTTCATTCATATGTCTTCTGTAAACATGTAATTGGCAAATACAAACTCGGCCAGTACTAGTAAACTGCAAAAAAGTGTGTGTAAAGGTTTCAAATCAACACCATGTAGACTGGCCACTGTAGAAATACACGTATTAAAATCCCCTTCTGAAAGCTTCATCCACTATTGTGAATGATCTTTCTTCTGAGATTATCTCCTCTACAAGGTGGAACTTCGCCCATTGCATTTTCTGCTTTCCGGCCCAGGCTCTGTGCCGTCTCCCCCACAAGTTCTGCTATAATATAGTAGGGCTACTGGATCCGCACACTCACACACACACAAACATGTATGCAGACATATTCACGCACATATACATACAGTAGATGTGATCATACAGACACACTCATGCACGCATACACAATACAGGCACACACACATACAAGTGTGTGCACACACACTGCGAACAGGCGTGGATGCTGCTATCGCTGAAACCACATAGCCTGCATGTTGTTTGAATCATTGTCTTTGCATTGTGCAGTTATCTGAGCATATGTTATGTGTTATTTCATGTAACTGTTTGATGATGTTCTTTCAATAAAAACTTAGATTTTAGAGTGCCCCAGGGAGGATGTATTTCTTCTTCTTCTTTGGATTTCCGACAGACTAGGCGTAGTCACCCTCTAGGCCTAGTCACCCTGGTAGCCGACGTGTTTTTGTGGGGCAACCCACATGTTCACCATTGCTTCACCATAAAGTCCATTCCAAAGGTTAATTTTATATACATTTTGTTTAACAAGATAATCAACAAAATAATACCACTTTTAAGGTTTGTCAAGCGTAAATGCAATCAATAAAGTAAAAGGACTATAAAAACTATATAAAAACGACTCGAAATCGGTTGAGAAATGTAAACATAATAGTGCTTTTTATCCAGAAACCTCACAGTTCCCCTGTTTACTTGTATGTGTTTACAGGCCAGTCCAATTGCAGCAACGTGCCAAAGCAGTCAAGTCTATATATGTCTAAGACACTTGGGAGCGAGCTAGAGACCTGGGGTCTCTTTTATATAAAAGAGGGCCTCAAGGACATGTACGACTATAATTTGGAGGCTCTAGCCCCACATGCGTGATGCAATTTGTAGTTGACCTCTAACCCTAACCACTCACTCCCAAGTGAGCTAGAGATCTGGGGTCTCTTTTATATGAAATAGGGCCTCAAGGACATATAGGATTATCAATGTGGGGGCTCTAGCCCTACAGGAAGTGACTCGCAATGAAACGCATTGTACATAAAAGGCGTTGCTGTAAATTAAGCTACATTTGTAGGAAAGAGATAAGAACTTGGCCACTAGACCTATCAACCAGGGGGCGCCTTGGGATCGCTGGGTGAAAATCTCGAGTCGATGGGCAGCGAACAGCACTGTCATAACGCCACTCATTGTCATTAGGCCCTGGAAAAAGGTTGTCAAGTTTTAGGACCTTCCGATTCTAAAACAGCCTTTTACACCACATTCTGATCGACTAGGTCTTTCACGGTCTACACTTCTGAGAGGCTCTGTCAAAAAGCCCACCCGTATGGGCTAACTTTTTTCTGCAAGAGCTAGAAGTCCAAATCTTGGATATGTCATTCCTGGGACCCAGGGGAACGTGTGTATAACCATCTCGAAAGGGCATGAAAAGGGGCATGACAAATGGGCATAAAACGGCGGGCGGTTTCAAGTTCCCCATTTTTGGTGGGATGGAGATAGAAACTCGTGCCTTTAGGCGTGTAAACACAGCTGGCATGCGGACACGTTTTTCATCAATTTGGGGGCTACAGTCCCCAAATTGATAATCTTATATGTCCTTGAGGCCCTCTTTCATATAAAAGAGACCCCAGGTATCTAGCTTACTCCCAAGTCATCTTAGGCCCCTGTAAATAGTGTTTTTTTAATCTTCTGGTGACCTCCCAACGACCATTTGCATCACTTCCTGTAGGGCTACAGCAATGACATTAATGATCTTGTATGTTGTATGTTGAGGCCCTCTTTCATATAAAAGACACACCAGGTCTCTAGCTCATTCACAAGTGTCCTTGACACCTAGGTCACCTGCTAAGTGCTACTTCCAATAATGATGATTTTAGTAGTCCTTTGAAAATCTTTACTTTATTGATTGCATTTACACTTCAAAAACCTTAAAAGCGGAATTGTCATTGTTATCTTGTTAAACAAAAAGTATATATAAAATGTACCTGAAGCAATGCACCTAGTCTGTCGGAAATCCAAAGAAGAAGAAGAAATACGTCATCCCTGGGGCACTCTAAAATCTAAGTTTTATTGAAAGAACATCATCAGTTACATGAAATAGCACATAACAGCTCAGATAACTACACAACACAAAGACTATGATTCAAATGACATGCAAGCTACAGTATGTGGTTTCAGCGATTGCCATAGCAACCACTATATCAATAATAGAAAATGTTGCATTAACTAACAAACTAAGCATCATATACATTCACTGAATGAAGATTATGAAAATGAAATGCACATCTATCGCTAGAAATGTTATCAAAATGTATTTTAATGCTGAAACTATCTTAAAATATTGCATTTTCCACTGAGAATAAAAGGAATGTCAGCCATTTTGTTTTCGCAGACAGAAACTTGACACGTGTTACGTGACGTGGACGCAGGGTCGCTAGTGTTTTCATCTGGGTATTTGCCCATTTTAACCAGGTTAATACGAACGTGTGCATTTCACGCTTAAGTAAGGCTGAAGCGTGACACTGACACATAAACCAAAGTGGACTAACGTGTGTATTACATGCTATGGGTTGCACACACACCCACACACACACACGGATAGATGGATGGATACATTGATAGATCAATAGATGGATGGGTGGATAGATGTACAGTAATATTGACTGAATTATTCCTAATGGTCCAGCCTCCATGGACACGCATGGATATCCTTTCAGATTTGCATGCACATACAGTACACACACACACACACACACTTGTGTGAATATGTACAGTATGTCTTATTTCTATGTCTGTGTGTGTGTGTGTGTGTGTGCATGCACCTGTGTGTGTGTGTGTGTGCCTATGTGTGCGTGTGTGTGTGCATGTATCTGCTCATGAATGAACATGAACTTTGCTGCGGGCCGTTTTTAAAAGACCCTCGCTGGCGCCCCACCGGAGACACCCTTAACCGACCGTATCTGATAACCGACTATTGATTTATTCTCTCCCTCCATTTCTCTCTCTCTCACTCACTCTGGCCTTCTCTCGCTCTCTCACTTACACACAGTGCTGGCATGTCAACAGACTTCTGCCGCTACACTCTGACAGAAAAGACAGCACATTCCCCCAGGAATGAAAGGCCGCTAATTAGGGAGGAAATTGAATGGGGAGATGGGATGATGATAGAATCCAAACCGACTCTAACTGAGCAGCACAGCTCTGGAAATGGATGGATGGGGTGGGGTACGTTAAATGAATGAGCGCAAGTCTCTCGATATGCTCGATGTTTTTGTAATTTACACGTTTCTTTCTTTCTGTATTTCCTCTCGGATATTAGTTTCTCCATCTCTCTCATCTCTTATGCTGTTTCCTTCCTTCCTTTTTCCTCTTAGCTGTCTTCTCGCTTCCTTACTGCGTGAACATGATGAAGTCAAATGAATCCTTTCTGATATTAGAAAGTACTCGGATCCTGTGATAGACGATGAATTGAGAGACATACAACAGAAACTAAGTGGGATCTACTATCGCCAACTCTGCATACCTTCCTTACCTAAAAGCGGATCTTTTAATACATTTCATTTTGTCAAACCTTCCTTACTCCTACTGTGTGTCCCTACTCCTCACCAGATAGAGATGCTATGTCATACTGTACACCCATAAAAAGCATAAAGAGCTATTAGAGATTAAGGTAATGGTAACGTATTGAGAAAGGAGTCACAAAAACTAATGGTAATGGCCCTCTACAGAGACATTAAGGGACAGAAGAAAGGAATTATAGGTAGGAAGAAAGGAATTAAGGAAGGAATGTTCAGTGTGTTTTAAATGCTGGCCGGAGCAAGGATATTTAATTGCAAAACCATTCAGGATAATCTGTAGGTAAAATGGGCATGTTCACTGTCTTCAATAGAACAACAAGGATGACTTACAATGTTAGGTTTAGTGAATGCATGCCTGCTCTAGTGAAAATGTGAATTCTCAGTGCAAGTACTGTATGTTGACTGTGCATATATATATATATACAGTATATATATATATATATATATATATATATATATATATATATGCGTAATTGTAAGCTTGTTTGCAGACTAAATGTCCTTTTACATCAGGCACATAACAAAACAGCGAGAAAAACTGGACAAACAAATTTGCGTCAATCAGTTACAACACGAATAGGCGGCATTTTCCAATTTCTAATTGTGCCGGTGAAAAAGACAGATAGATTCAACCCTCAACCTCATATAGCCTAGTGAAGACGAGCTTCTGCTCCGTCCCTTCACCAAAATGTCCTACTGTATGTATTTAGAGGATTCAATTATAATGGAGTTTCACTTTTGAATCCAAGTGTAAAATAGTGTAGCGAATGGCAGTTTGCTACACTTTAGAGGGGGATTATGATAAGTGGGTGTCTCGGTGTGCATTTGCAGCGTTATTTAATACATCCATGTTGTGGAAACATTAGTTTTTGAGGTTGTTTCCCTGTTTGATAACTAAAAGTAGGGTATCACTCTTTTGGAGAAAGTTGGTATCCAAAATGAAACTGTTGCGATCCAACTGCACACCGTCATGTTATTTAAAGCAACCTGTATTCACATACCGCAGTGCAAGTAAACAAGTTAACTGACTTGACTTGACTTGACTTGTAGCATAGCAACAACAACAACAGCAATCATTTTAGGTCTATGAATGTAGTTCATCACTATGGATGCGGGGTGCATGATGTGACTATTGTTGGATAAAAAGTGTAATAAACAGTTTTATTAATAGACAGGATTTGATAGGCTGTGAAATACCTTTATTCAGTCATGTGTTTTTGGCGACTAAGGGTGCACAACGCAAACGTAATTCATTTGGCAACTATAGTTGGGTTAAGGACACCCAGTTGCTCATTGTGCTGTTTAATTTAATTAGGTACAATACAAATGTAAAAATAGAATAGAACATATTTTACTTTTATGGAAGTAAAATATTATGTATATTTTACTTCATTTCTAAATCTCTGCGGCCCAGTGGCCAATGGTCTACGGCCCGGTAGCGGTCCGCGGCCTGGTTGAGAACAGCTGTAGACTAATCAAATGTTACAGACATCTACAAACAAAGACATCTATACTATAGATTGGCAGTCCTCATCTTTCCAAAAACAAACCTTTCAACAATGGAAAAATGTGGTAACTGTGGTAAGCATCTGACTATAACAAACACAGTGTAATTCTGATCGTTCTTTCTGAGCAAAACAGAACCAGCCAACTTGTGGTTTAAATTGTATTCAAAAGATAATGATAGAAAATGTTTCACAGTATTCATTGCGAGTTGTCATAAAAGACAGGTAGACAACAACAACGTTCCCCGAGTAGGGTCCAGATCACTTCCCATGAACACTGAATATGTTCATCATGTTCATTCATGGGTTGATGGATACTTTATGATTGTGTTCAGGTCAACATGCATGTTAGCGTGTGCAAACAAGCATGTGACTTTGCTATTTGTCTTTATATCTTCTTCATCGTCTTCTACTTTCCTGGCTGATTGCTTCATACATTATTCATATTCTTCTTTTCTTCAATCAATATGATAATACAACAGAAACACTGTTCATTTATTGTTGAGTTTGAATCATTGTGCAATCATTTTAGATAATTTCAGCTTGATGGTGTTTTCAATTGGATTGAAAACACCATCGACTACGACTACTTACTTACGGGTGAATTGCTGTTTTTTATGTCGAAGTTGAGTTGACTGTGCTACATTGAAGTATTGTGTAATACACAAAAAAAGCTTGTTGTGTGAACAGTATGGTGTTTAACTCTCTTTTAGTGGAGCCAGGAGAGGTGGTTATGATGGTTTGATCAGTCCCAGACTGGTATTGTCCTTTAAATGTTGATCAGGGTGTCAAAAAATGTATAAAAGTAAAGTAAAATTTTCGAAATAAAAGCTCATTTTTGTAACGGCACCTCATGTCTCTTCCTGTTTTTTTTTTTTTTTTCACCCTTTTTCACTTCAAAGTGCACATCCCTTTATGTCTCTTAAACCCTCAGTGCTATACATGCCATCCTGTGCTATCTATTTCTGAAAGCCCTACAAAATCCCCTTTGGCCAATACTGACAACAAGAAACCTGGTACACACACACACACACACCCACCCACGCGCGACATACACACAAAAGTCGATATGGCCATGTCCATGAACCCACAGTATACATGACACACACACACACACACACACACACGTGTGAACATCTGAATAGGATCTCTCTCCCTGACAAAAGCAAGTGAAATCTGTCTATTGAGCTCAGCCTAT
>OMKN01032362.1:0-12824 GCA_900302345.1 Melanonus zugmayeri | reverse complement strand
CTTCTCCACAGGCATCTCCTCGTTCACTGCCATGCTGCACTCCAGCTCTCCTTCCCGCTCGCGGTTCCTCTAGAAAGACAGCAGAGGTCAACGCTAGAAAGACAGCAGAGGTCAACGCTAGAAAGACAGCAGAGGTCAACGCTAGGAAGATAGCAGAGGTCAACACTAGGAAGACAGAAGAGGTCAACACTAGGAAGGGTTAGAAAGAATTAGAAATACAGTCCAATACATATACATATAAATGTATACATATAAATACATATGTCCACACATGTCCCCAAGTTGCAAAGCTGTGTACACACAACAGGCTCATTCTTTTGAGTTAATGTTTGAAATATAACCTCCAGCCACACTCCAACAAGCCCTCATCTTTTTTTATATCCTTACATTTTTGACGTTCATCTTGGACCACTATAGAAGGGGAGAAGAATAGGAGAAAACAGAGGGATAGGGTTAGTTATATAGTTATATTAAGCTCTGCTAACCCCTCAACTAGTAATTACTCAACTAGTAGTCAACCTTCCAATAAGCACATCAATCTAAATACTACCATTAGCGTATGTGGGACCAGGACAGCCTGTACATACTAGCGTTAGTGTATGTGGGACCAGGACTTCATGATCCCTAAAGCTGCTTAATAATCAATGGCGTTGTAATCCATTCTTAAAATACCCACGCAACTGTGAGAGGTGAGAGATAGCTTCAATGTTAGGAGTTCAGAGTTCAGTTATAAGTCTATATCCCTACTTCTAAAACAAGATTCCCTTTGGGTTCAAAATAAATGAATAATTAGCACAATAGTAAGGTATTAAAATTCCAACCCATCTGGCATCTGAACTGGACAAATATGTCATGTAGTATATATATAATATAAATATATCATATATCATATAATATAATGTACAGTCTCACTGTGTGTAATCAAATATGTCATGTAGTACTGTATATAATATCATATAAATATATATATATATATATATACATACAGTATATCATAAAATAATTAGTGCTGTCAGTTAAACGCGTTATTAACGGCGTTAACGCAAACCCATTTTAACGGCGTCAATTTTTGACGCCGTTAAAATGGGTGCCAAAATAATGGGACATTTAGAACAGATAAAAATGTGTGATTAATTACAAGTTAACTATGAGATTATGTGATTAATCATGATTAAATATTTTAATCGATTGACAGCACTAAAAATAATATAATGTATAGTCTCACTGTGACTAATCAAATATGTCATGTAGTATGTATATAATATAAATATATCATATAATATAATGTACAGTCTCACTGTGTGTAATCAAATATCTCATGTATACTTTACATCAGATGATATAGCAGACTGCTATATTTGAATGTATAATCTTCAAAAAATAAACTGAATTACAGGTGTGTGTGTGTGTGTGCGCCTACCTTCTCTCTTCATACCCATGGCCAGGCACTTCTGGTAGCGGCAGTACTGGCAGCGGTTGCGCTGGCGCTTGTCCACCAGGCACTCTTTGTTGTCCCTGCAGGTGTAGCTCAAGTCCTTGCGCACGGTGCGCTTGAAGAACCCTTTGCAACCCTCACAGCTGTACACGCCGTAGTGTTTCCCTGTGGCGGAGAACGGAACAGGACAGGACATTTGTTGATGTAAAAGACGTAATAAAAAAGGTATATTGAATGAATATGGGGTCATTATAACAGGGAACATAGAAGTGTGATTTAGCTATAAAAAAGGGCGTCACAGACTAGAGAATGGGCAGAAGATGAGAGATTATCCTCTGGGTTAAAGTGCTAAGGATTTAAAGCATGACTTCTATCCCTATACTTAGTGCACTCACTACTCCACCAGAGGAATCAGTAACTCACCAGGAGTTAGTAACTCACCAGAGGCGTCAGTAACTCACCAGAGGAGTTAGTAACTCACCAGAGGCGTTAGTAACTCGCCAGAGGCGTTAGTAACTCACCAGAGGCGTTAGTAACTCACCAGAGGAGTTAGTAACTCACCAGAGGAGTTAGTAACTCGCCAGAGGCGTTAGTAACTCGCCAGAGGCGTTAGTAACTCGCCAGAGGCGTTAGTAACTCACCAGAGGAGTTAGTAACTCAACAGAGGAGTTAGTAACTCACCAGACGCGTCAGTAACTCACCAGAGGAGCGGTCTCCACAGATGGCACACAGACGTTTCTGAGAGAGCATTATCCCCGGGCTGTGGGCAGACATTGGCCTCAAGCCAAACGGGGGCTTGACGTCATCTGAGCTGCTGATCGAGTGCATCCCCGAAACGGACACCGAAGAGTTGATCTGTGCAGACAACAGGATGATGATGATGATGATGATACAAATGGTACAGGGTCTGAAACCCTTATGGCAGTGGCAGGTAGACGAGACCAATTTACCAGACACTTTGTCTGGTAGAAATAAAGCTGCCGGAAAAAAAAATATGTTCCACAACGTTAACAAACGTCTTAAGTCTATGGACTGTGTTTATACATTGTTGTTTTCTGGACATTTATTATTATTAATATATACTGTGCCTTATGCCATAAGGCAATAATTCAATATTATCGTTTACGATTTTTGAATGGTATTGCATCGACATGAAATGAGAATATCGACTTATCGTGATACCCCAGTTTTATAGCCTATATTAATTACGATGACAGGCCTGTTCACACAGCTCCTCTGGGTAATATCCGGATAATTTCAGGGTTGCAGTGCATGTGTGAAAGGGGCTTACGTGACACACCTGCCTCCTGAAATGGGCTCTTATGGACCCACGTGCAGACTGAATATAGTTTAGTGAAGCAAAATGTAATTTCAGTCTGATCAGGCAAATCACAGACCACAAAGTGTCTAAATGTCAGCAAGCCAGTATGAAAATGTAAACGTTTGAACAGGAAATCTATTTTGTGTTCAAAATATTTTTACAAAGGGCATCTCGGTGGCTCTAATGCGCTAACCACATAGGCGATAAGCCTCGTAGCGACCCAGGTTCGATTCCCTCCTGCGGTCCTATGCTACATGTCATTCCCTCTCTCTTCAACCCACTTTCCTGTCCATAAAGGCATAAAAAAGCCCAGAAAATAGATTTTAAATAATAATATATATATTTTTTTTTAAATAATTATATATATATTATTACAAAGCATGCTCATGTGTTTCTTCAATTCGCATTATCATAGTGTGAAAAAATGTTGCGCGTGTTAAAATGCCCACGTGTCACCAGAGCCAGCGGCTGGTGCACCGACACGTTCGCTTCAGACCCTGATGGCATGCCAATCATTTCCATTATGTGTTCCACAAATACCATGAGTATGTGAGGAAAGGTTTGTGTTAGGTGTTACGTGAGAGGAACCTGTATATTCAAAAAGCCACCAGTAAGGACAAATGCAAAACATCACTGTGTTACAACCAAGGGAGTTAGTTTGTGGAATAGCTGCAGTGATGAGCTGGAAAAATGTGGTACTTTATCTAAACTAAAAAAGACAGTTATGAGATGGACCAGTGTTTTTTTTTTGTTTCATTTTGCTTTGTTTGTGGGCTGTTTGAAGTTTTGGCTGAGATAGATGGATATCACAGACACTGATGGCTGTAAATTGAACTTTCGTTTTCTATAACCCATGCACGAATGGTATAAGGGTATAATGGTATAAGGGGGACTAGAAAAGTTCTCAACTTCTTCTTACCCCTTTTGAACATGATCAGTATTATTTGAGTTGGCTATTTGTTGCTTATACTGTATGCTGCTTTTATTTTTTTTAACATGTTCAATAGACTGATTAAACTGAAAAACTGACTTCATGTGCACTGAAATGTACCTGGTTGCTGTTGATGGGTCCAAAGCCCAGGGAGGGTGTGATGCCTGGAGATCCCAGCGAGGGGCTGATGACGGAGAAGGGAGAGCCCAAGATGGTGGTGGGACTGTTGGAAGCTGAGCTAATGGGTTGCTGTGAGGACATGGCTATTAAGCTGCCTAGTGCAGAGGAGGAGGACGACCCGTCTGAAGATCTGAGGAGACAAGACGAGGAGACACGAGGAGGAGGGACAAGAGGAGGAGACAAGGAGGAGCAATGGAGACAAGAAAGAACATTAGCTTAGCATGTCAAGAGTGTCAACAACACCTTGTTTACAAATCGTCAGCCTCATACCATAATTGCCTAAGTTGTATTTTGGCCAAATTCTATGTAACATTTGCCTTAGTCTTTTTTCTTTGTTATGCAATCATTTTTGAATTTTTATTTTTGCAAGCTTGTTCACATATCTGTTCAAACATATCTGTTAAAGTTGTAATGAAATGTTCTTATGTGTTTGCTGTAGAAAGTGTTTTTTCTTGTTTACCGAAAAAGTGAAAAAAAGACTGACGAAATGTTACATATGCCAATATAACATGTATATTACATATGCTAATTATATGGCATATATAACATTGCATGATATGCCAAATTTGCATGAACAGGACGTGATCTAGTGTAAAGGTCAGGTATATCAAAGCAACAAAAAGATGTAAGAAGTTTTGTCTGTTTTTCATACACTCCCTTGAAGAAGAAACCAACCATTTAGGTTTGAGATTAACATAAAATATTAATTAATATAGACATTGTAAATACAAACGTTAACATATCTAGGGATCGGCACAAGTATTTAAGTACTTATGTTAATATCTACATGACTATTAAAATAGCTGAACTAACAGTCAGAATCTCCCAGGTTACAATGTAATCCTGTGTGTTCCTCCTAGGGTTAGGTGTTCTACTTGTCTATAATCCAAGTGTTTTATTCACAAGCACAGCTCGGCCAAAAGGTTGATATTTCCAACACTGCAGATGCGACCTCAGCCACTGATACATGAAATAATGCAAGGAGTATTTCCACTACTCAGTTCTTAATCTTTGGATTATATGTTGGTTGGCTAGAAAACATATGGATGTTTTCACTGATTTGATCACTATAGTAGGCCTGTATACTATTAAGAGAAAAAGCAATGAACAACATTTTAGTATTCATATAAGCTGCTGCATAATTAGTATTTAAGTAGTAGTATTAGTACAAGTATTCAAACACTTGTTTTTGTTGTGTTCGTATATTCGACTATGTAGGCAACATTTTTGTTATATTTAGCTTTGGCCATGTAGCTTTGTTCAGCTTTTTGTATTAAAAAAAAGCACTGGCCCAGATACCTGTATCCTAATGAACCTATAATGTATCTATTCATAACTATCAATTATAGGCTAGTAGCCTTCGGTATTTTAATTAATTACATTATTGCCTGCCGCTTGCACTGAGCTGACACTATTCCATGTGAGGCAGGTATCACACCAGACAATTGTGTTAAAGGAGGGATGTTAGTGAAGGAAATGGTTTAAATATCAACACTTGGATTCAGATAACCCAAAAATAATGTCATTATAAGGTGTAAATGTATACTCATGGTTAACGTAATGAATTGGACTGGTATTCATTCATTTGCAAATACATACATTTAGTGTTCAAAATATATGGTGGTGCATCCCTAGTTTAAAATGAACCCATTGGGTTACAGATTCCATTATGCATACAGGCATGCAAAAATTGCTAAAAAAAAATCTGTCTTTATGGTAATAAAGGCCTTCTGTAACCCATTAGGTAGATCATACAAAACGATAAGATTGGAGACGCATTGTTGTGAAAAGTAAAAGGAGAGGAACAGCAAGGAAAACGAGGGCCAGCTCCTCTAATATTTGCTTGTTGAGTATGCTTTTCTAGATTTTACAGATGCCATTACAGATGTCAGATTCACAGATGACATTAACAAACATCCTGGAAATCATTAAGCTTACATGTCCCCAGGCAAGTAGACCTGGTCAATCGCAATCGTCCATTTTAAAGCAGGTACGAGAATGTGCATAACAAATATATACATAGATAATAATAATAATATTATGTACATCAGGGGATGTCCAGCCAACAAGCTTAGTGCACAATGTAAGGTTGAAAATAGCAAATGGTTAGGTTGTGTTCTATACATTATGGGTATGGTTCATGATATACTCCCAATGTGTTGACCCCCCACAGAGATGAACACACTGATCCACTACAGTCTTCTGCACAGAACATTAGTATTCATTATTATTATTATTATTATAAAGTGTTGCTCGTTAAACGCGAGCACAGGCAGTGTGTGAGTGAATGAATACGTATCTGTGTTGTTTAAACCAAACCTCCTCTAGTGGTCCAACATCTATACATCATAAATAATAATAATAATAATAATAACAACAATAACAATAATAGCTGAGACGACATGAATAAAAGGTGGTGAATGTTGGATCATTGTTCATGTTTGTATTTATATTGCATATATAGCAGTTACATACAAATATATATTGTATACATATTGTACTTGTATCATGCATCATATATACATGTATATATCATACAACACACCATGCACACACACTGCTCCCAACATTAGAAGAGAACACGCAGTCAACCCTTTAGCAGCTAATGCTATTAGCAACCAGCTAACGCTATTAGCAGCGAGCTAGCGCTTCGCTGGTGGAGATCCGCGAGATTAGCATCCCGGGACTCACACATAAATACTCGACGTGGACGTGGTTTGAAAATCACGAGTCTAACGTTTTAGTTTTAAAAGGATTCACTCGCCTTTTGGATATCCCGCTAATCCGGGGATCGACGGTTTCAACCCCCGAACAATAAACCTGACATGTATCCCCGCAAGCTAACCCTAAGGTAGCTAGCGGCGCGTCTAGCCGAGCGAGCCGTTCTCTTTGCTAACAACAGCGTTAGCTTAGCATTAGCCGTTAGCTTAGCATTAGCCGGGGCTGAACGATAGCGCGATTATTCTTTTTTTGTAAATGCATCCACATCTTACCCCGGTTAACGTTCAGCAACACATCGCGGGAATCGCATAACTCGCTTTTTACGCGCAGAGGTTTCCAGATAGCGCGGGGCGCCAAGGGAAAAGGGGGAAAAGGCCCCGATATTCAATTCCAGTTCACTTCAACTTGACGCTGTTGTTGTTTACACACTGAAAGGCGGCCATGTTGGCTCGACGCCAGGGTCCTTTGAGCCAAAATGTCTCACGGGACCATGTTCCCTGTCACGGCCCCGGTGCGAGAGCTGCAACGATCCGCCGCGCGCATGCGCAGTCATTGCGAAGCAACCGGATACAACCTTATCCGCCCTGAACAAGCGTATTTATATTAAGATTTTATTGTATTTTATTTGATCACGTAGTCGACCATTTGCCCTGTCTTAATAATCATATTGCATTCATTTGGTGGAAAAAAAGTAGATAATTATTTGTAGGCATAATGGCAGCAAAATAAAATTGCATAGCCTATGAGTTGCTGTGGACAAAGTAAGCATATTTATTAGGGGGCCAAGCACTGAAAGTGCGAGGTACCCTATTGTAATTGGTGGCTTTCATTTATTTTTCTTCTTTTTCCTTAGTCTGCAATGGAACTCTATGGCAGCACCTATAACCGACTGGTCGGTTTTGACAAAACTTTGCACGATGGTAGATGGGTCATCAATTGACCAAAAGGTGGCGCTATAGCAACCGATTGAAAACGCAAACTTTGAACAGGCATATCTCATGCCCCGTTTGGCCTAGAGTCATGAAACTTTGCACACATCTATGCCACTCCCCACGAGGAACAAATTTGCCTCAAGAACCCATAACTTCCGGTTAATTTTTAATTTTGTGAAAAACACTTAAAATCTATCTCCTCCTAGGAATATTCAGCAATCTGTATGAAACTACAATCTAGGGACCAATATCTACCGATAGCTCAATTTCGGCGAAAGTCAAAAAACGGAGCCGCTATGAGCCAATGAAGATTGCAGAGGGCATGGCTTTTCACGTAAAGGTGTATAACTTCTGAACGATTGGACTGAACACCACAAAACTTTGTAGGCATATCACCACACATATTACCAGACACTAACCCTCCATTATTGGCCCGATCAAACAAAATGGGGGCGCTAAGAGCTAATTTCCGGTTTAGGCCTAACCGCGGTGCCGATTTTTCCAAAACTTTGTACAGTGGTAGAAGGGCATGCCTAGTGGCCACTGGAGAAAGATTACACATTTAAACTAAATTCATGAAATTTTGCACTTAAATGCTATGGCTTGTTGTGCAAACTGTGCTCGTGGCTTGGCCCCCGGCATTGCTGCTTGCAGCTATATTATTAATATTTTATTTTATATTTATTTTATTTTTTTTGTATCACATAGTCGATTTTTTGGGGAAAAAAGATCATTATTTGTAGGCATAATGGCACCAAATTAAAATTGCATGTAATGTAGTGTAGTTAACAGTATTCCACACTGTATTGAAATGTAAGCAAAATATACATTTAGCTTTTGACAGTATTAGGCAATGGTTAACCATTAGTTTGATGAGGCGATGCTTCCATTATTTTTAAATTACAAGTTTATTTCATTTTTTTAAGCTGCCATTTCACTTTAATGGCAGCTTATTTTTTTCCCACAACACAATATTTTAAGCTAATTACACAGTGAAGTAAAGTTAAGCAATTATTTTAGTTCTTCTTCAATAGTCCAGTATGGAAACCATACTGGCAGAGAATCTGTCACCAATATAGGCCAATAGCCATACTTCTTTTCACAGATAATTTTAATAATCACAAGAAGGCTATATATTATAGGATTATATAGTTATTAATATAATATTTATCATATTATATACTGTTATATAATGAATATGCTTGGTATTAAAGCCATAGATCCTGGTGCACTTTATTGCAGTTTATGGAAACATCCTGACATCCTTGCTTATTACTATTATATTGCTATATATATTGTTATCTATATTACTATCTACATTATTATCTATATTATTATCTACATTACTATCTACATTACTATCTATATTACCATCTATATTACCATCTATATTACTTTCTATATTATTATCTATATTACTATCTATATTAGTATCTATATTACCAACTATATTACCATCTATATTACTATCTATAGTAATGATGCAAGATGATAACCTAGTGGTTATCATCCCCATAGCTATGGGCCAGGAGGTGCCTCCTCTACCTGCAGCTAGGCTTCTTACTAGGTCCAGGAAATCCTGCCACATTACCCCTATCCTGGCCTCCTTGCACTGGCTTCCCATCCAGCTCAGGATCCATTTCAAGCTTTTAGTTTTTACTTTTAGAGCTGTGCATGGTCAAGCCCCCGCATACATTTGCGACCTTATTCGGCCCTACAGGACCAGCCGGTCCCTGAGGTCCGCCGATCAGGGTCTCCTGATCGTGCCACGGACGAGGCTCAAAACATAGGGGGACCGAGCCTTTGAAGCACCCTGTGCATCCGTGCTGAGAAGGGTGCTATACAAATAAAGTTTACTTACTTACTTACTTACATTTGCTGATAAGAAGATACCATACTTCCCACAGGATTTGGTAAAAGTTGAATTTACCTATGCGCTACGTCACACTTTTAGTTGCTCTGATTGGTTGTAGGTCTATCCAATTGCGTCCAGAGGCATTTTGGTCTGTGCCTCTGCCCCTTGGAAATTGAAAATCAACTAAGAGGTTCCAGACTAATATGCATTTGCGAATTGGTCTGGCAATGTCAGGCTACCTGGATTAGATTAGATTTTTACTGTCCTTCAGAGAGGAAATATTGCCACTGGTGTACATCACATAGAACATTAATTACATAAAGAATAGTACATAAACACACAACAGCACACGCAACATCAGGTAGTAAGTTTGTTGAGGGCAGTGATGGTAGAGGGCACAAAGCTCTTCCTGAACTGGGATTTTACAGATGAGTGCCCTATATCTGTGGCCGGACAGGAGGGTGAAATGCTTGTGTAAGGGGTGGCTGGGGTCATGTGTTATGTTGAGTGCTTTACGGGTGATGGCCGAGTCAATGAGAGCTGACAGATTGTGGGGGTGGGGAGACCAATGATTTTGGAGGCAGATTGTATCATTTTTAGGAGTTTATTTCTATTGGTGACAGTAAGCATGGTGAAGTAGCAGGCGGAGCAGTAGAGGAGGATAGATTATATGATGCTTCTGTACAGGAGGAGGAGGAGGAGGTGGGGTCTAACTGATAGTGCTAGATGTCGCTGGTGTGATAGTTGAAACAGAGTTTATTGTCTATGATGAGTCCAAGGTATTTGGAGGTAAGTGCATTGATTGGGGCCGCAATGGAGCTGAAGGATCTGATAAACCAACGATAAAAAATTGGCAATAAAGCATTTAACCAGCTTCAGTCGTGGGTTGGGGCCATCCCATCACAGCCTGCAGCTTACTGGGACCCATCAGGATGCTGGAGGGTGTGAATATGTACCCTAGGAAGCCAACAGTTTCTCAGTGGAACTCACATTTCTCAGATTTTACATGTTGAATCTTGAGACTACTGGAGACATTCTAAAATGAGACCGGTCACACAAACACCAAAACCGTTTTAAAAATACAGTTTTAAGTCCCATCCCGTTTTGTATTTTTGGTGTGAACCGGATGTAAGGATGAATATGAGGGGTGAGGCATGTTGATGACCCACCTGAGTTAATGCCTTGAAGATGTGCAGTGATTTACATCTTTGTTAATTTGAACCGAATGGGACACAGGGCCTGCAGGCTGGGGATGATGGGGGGGCAGTGTTTAGAGTCAACACAAACAGCCTTTAGTGCATTTCTCTGGCACCTGTGTCTAACTTCAGCTGGACTCTGAAAATTGCAAAATAGAGCTTCATTTAGGGGAGTTTATTAGGGCTTTCGTGGCCAAGTAGACATCTTGTTTATAAGGCAGTGGAACATTTTTGCATTCTATTCCTGGAGCGCACACAAATTGGGTGATGCCTGATTTTAGTTACAGTTTAGTTTAGTTTTAGTGTTTTCATTTTTTATTGCTGTATCTTGTGTATCTTAATAATCTCACTCACATGTCTCCACAAAGACATTAAAGGAATAATACAGGCTACAACACTTTGACATTGTTATAAAACGTCTAACATCGATTTACTATTCATTCCAGGGTTTATTTTTCTGATATGTGTAATATTGTACTTTATCGTTATTTGCAATTTGTCACTGGCTGTCGTGTAAGGCTTCCTGCGATCTGCTCCAATGTGCTATTTTCCTACATTACTCAGAATGTTTTTTGCTACCCCCTCTCAACATCAGGAGGCAACATTCTTTAAATTGTACATTTCTAAATTGAACTAGACATGTCGATGTAAAAATGTGCATTTTCTGAAGAAAATGCATGTGGTTGCGTGAGCGAATTTGTCGTATGCGCAATTTTCCATAAGCACGCCAACATGCTAATGCTAGCGAGGCTAATATGCAAACACGCCAGGTTTCAAGTCCCTGGGCCACTTAGAAGCAGACTTGTGATTGATTGAATGATGTTGGCTCATTTGCATATATGTATTTGTCCATAGCGGCCATTTTTAGGACAATCAAAAAAAACATATACATACAATATACGTTTTGGTCAGACAACTTGAACAACTCAGAGTTATTCAGGTTTGGAGGGGTTGCAGTATTAGATAAAAAAAAAACAGGTCTACCGGATGTAAATGTCAAATCAAACTCATCATTAATCGTATATCTAAGGTAAACAGTGGCAAAATCCACCGCCAAACGGACTTTGAATAATGATGTGTGTACCCCTTAATGGCTTTAATAGCATTGGCGAGAGCTTAGTCAAAATAGGCCAACTTCTAATGAATGCATCTGCTTCCTTTTTTGAAATACAGAATTCCTCTTTTAGTATGATTATACTATTGAGTCCCCTCTTTATAGCTGTCTCAAGCCACCAAGCCTATGTTATTGTGATGCAACGTTATAAGCGTTGAAATGTCGAGCTATCAACACAAAACTTGTCATCTAAGGGGGGTGTCCTCAACTTGCCCATCAAGTTTCAAGTATCTGGGCTACTTTGACTATTTGCATATTCTTTATTTGCGCATTTATGGAAGTCGGACCGGAAGTTTCAGATGAACCTTTCCTTTCCTCTTATTATTATTAGAGATATCATTTAACAAATCAATCGTAGACATTTGTTTTTATCTTTGATTATTCATGTTAATAAATTGTTAAATATTGTTATGTTTATTTTTGTGATTTCGTTCACAGCAAACCTGTCACACCAGTAATAAACATTTAATTTATATAGCGCTTCTAACACTCAAAGACGCTTTACAGGGAGGGGCGGGGACATTGAACGAAACAAAAGGACAAAGACGACACAAGGACACAGGGATAGAGATGGCCGGGGAGCTATGGGAATGCAGAAGAGAAGAGATGAGTCTTGAGGCGGCACTGGAAGATGGGGAGGGAGGAAGAGTCTCGGATGTCAGGGGGGAGGGAGTTCCAGAGCCTCGGTGCTGCCCTGGAGAAGGCCCTGTGACCGAAGCTCCGGAGGTTAGATTTGGGGGTGGAGAGAAGACCGGCAGAGGTGGATCGGAGGGAACGGGAGGGCTGGTAGGGGGAGAGGAGTTCGGTGAGATAAGGGGGGGCCAATTGGTGGAGAGCTTTGTAGGTGATGGTGAGTATTTTGTAGGTGATCCGGGAGGAGATGGGAAGCCAGTGGAGTTGCTGCAGGATGGGGGTGATGTGGTGCCAGGATTTGGTGTGGGTGAGGAGACGGGCGGCTGCATTCTGGACCAGTTGAAGTTTATTGATGAGGGAGGTGTTGGTGCCATAGAGGAGTGAATTACAGTAGTCAAGGCGGGAGGAGATGAAGGCGTGGATGAGGGTTTCAGCGGCGGGTAATGAGAGGGAGGACCGGATTTTAGCAATGTTGCGGAGATGGAAGAATGAGGTTTTGATGATGT